>APFE030842021.1:51096-73046 GCA_000404065.3 Pinus taeda | reverse complement strand
TCATTCTACATGTTTTTGTTGACATATATGTATCAAAAATTAAAAAATATAAAAAAAATATATATATTTTTAAAAAATCGCTCCCGGATTCGCTCCCAAACCGGGAGCTTCTGAAATGGTCGCTCCCACTCCCGCTCCCCGCTTCCGCTCCCGCTCCCAAGTAACATTGAATAAAACCACTTTAGATGCCAAATTCAAGGTGAATATGCTTGCCCAATGTGAGAAGTAAAATCCAACTATCAAATCAACTTTCCCAACTTAATAATTAACCTTCTTATGGTGCACTTTATCACCGTTAGGATCAGATTTCAATGAACTTAAGACAGTCAATAGTATATCGTAGAAAAACACCAATTGTGCATTACCCAATTCACAAAATGACTAGTAAATTGATGCCATGAATTCTTTAGTGTGTTTAGGAAAATTATGAGTGGTTTTTAGAGCATTTTCACAAGTATTTTGTCACTGTTAGGAGATGATAGAACTATTGTAGTTAAACAGGGAATTGAGTAATGGTTTGAGAGGCAAACCAATGGCCTTAGGCTTAGAAGAAACTTGCCAAAATTTTGTCAATGACTAGAACACCTGCAAGCACCCAAATTTATGCCAAGTACCTCTACAAAACACGCCAATCTTCAGTCCAGAAATCAAATGAGGAACCACAGAGAAAAAGAGGGAAAATAGGGTCAAGGGAATGGCTAGGAAGAGAGGGAAGCAAGCCTAATTACGCCTACGACACACAAGGAATGGCCTAAAATGCCTAGCACCTAGGGTAAAGAGGCTTTAAAGGCTTGTGTTAGGGGAAGGTAGGCCCATAAGGGGTTGTCGTAGGCCCCACAAGGGCTGTGGCCTAGAAGAAAAAGGCCTTAGAGGCTTGTTGCAAGACAAAAGGAGGCTGCGGCTAGGACAGGAAGGAGGGATAAGGCGAAAGGAGGGTCGAGGAAGAGGAAAAAAGAAGGAGAGAGGGCCAAGGGAGCAAGACGAATGGAAAGGAAGGCATTTTCAAGTTTGTGGAAAAGGAAAAGAGGGGATGGAGGGCAAGCCGAGGGCCTTAGATCTCATGGCCAGGCCAAGGAAGGCAGGCCAAGGCCTAAGTAGGCCTGCAGCTAGGCCCAAGGGCCTAGAAAAGGCTAATGGCTGCCCTAAAAGGGCCACGCTAGGGCTTAGAGGGGAGGAAAGGCCAATAGCTAGGCTAGGGGAGTTAGACGGCTAGGGTTATGGAGGATGTTGGGCCTAAAAGGCCTAAAAACTTTGAAACCCTCGCCCAAAATTCGAATGTGCTTCAGATCTTCAATTTCACTTAAAAATTCCTTGATGTTGGTTGTGCAAAAAAAATAGAGATTAGGCTTACCCTCAAGGGCCTAGATCTAGCTCCAACCCAGCAAATTTTCTTGAATCTTACCTGCACAAATAAAATTACAAGTGCCCAGAACCCCAATATATACAAAATTCAAAACTAAAACCCCAACTGCAAAACAAGGGTTAGCAAAAATAAAATTTATTTACAAAAAATTATTATACAAAATCTATTTACAAAATATACAAATGTACAATGCTTGAAAGATTTTTTCAAGAATGCGATAGGTCACCCGTTCAAATCCCCCGTGGGTACTTAGGTTAGTCTTAACGTAGAACAAAAAAAAAAAAAAAAAAAAAGATTTTTTGAAGAGTAGGTTTTAATAGAATTTTGACATTGGCTAGATGTATTTCAAAAAATAGATGTTAACCACAGCGTTAGCAAAGTAAGAAAATCACATACAATATTTGAAGTCCAAACAAGGTCTGTCTATACCCAGCGTCAGTGAACTTGGAGCCCAAAGATCGGGGAACTTGCAAACTCTATATATTTTCGTAAGAAAAATCATTAGAACATACAATGAATCGGATCACCTAAGATAAGCCCAAAACTTACCAATAGAATGTTCCTATCATCTACAAATGAAATAACGATTCAGATAATATTGTAGCACAATATAGGGAAGCACATACCCAACACATACCACAAATCAATGAGAGAAAGATACCATCAACTGTACCGCAATGTCTTTAATTATGAAATTCAAAACGTTCCCAATAGAACAATGATTTCACACCAGTGTTTACAAAATTACATCTGAACAAAGATCAAGGTCATGATCCAAATAGAAGTAAAATGCCTTCTATTTATAGAGAAATTCCTCCAAGTGGAAAATAACGACTAGTTGGCTTGATGCCCGTCAAAATAATCTCGACCATTGATAAATCCTTGATCACCTTTTAATCTTGGCCTTCAAAAATACTTATCTTTGAATTTCTCATTAAAACCATTTTTTATTAGTTCAAAAATAATTATTTTGAACTATTTTCCTCAAAAAATTGACTTTGACATCACCACCAAGGTCCAATGGTCCAAATTTTCTTTAAATTTCCAACATTCCCTTGGTGGGGGATCCACGAATTTTTCCACTTGGAGAAATTAATTTCTCTAACATTTTAATTTTGACTCTAAATTAATTAATTTTCTGGCTTAGAATTTAATTTTATTTTTGCCAAAAAATTAATTAATTGACTCATGAGGCGATTAATTATTTCTTCCACCCTCAAATATTTTAGCACTAGTGTCTATGTATGAGGGACCATGCACTAAAATATTTTTTACATAAAATTTTACAAATTCAACCCTCGAAGGGGGAATACCCATTTGTTATAGACCGTCATAAAACATACCAAATTCTGCGACACAATATGATCTAGTAGACCAAGTGATTTGTAATAAAATAATTTAGCCAATTAGCTTAAATTATTCCCAAATTATTTTTACAATTGACTCGACTAAAACACTAGGACTCACCTAAGACTTTGACGATAAATTCCACCCTAGCTTTGGGGTTGACGCTGGACTTAGTCGATCATCAAAGTTTAGAAACACAGATAATCAGTGAGACGGAAAACCTCCTAGGATGAAATTCATCGCCAAAATAATAAGCTTACCTAAGTTTTTACATAATTAAACAGTCGTACTAACATCATCTACATTACAAATTTGCATAATGGGTTTACAATGACATGACACACTGTTAGTTGATGATTCTAACTTTGAAAATTTCCTTCAAGTCTTTGTATCCTGCTTCCTTGGAATGTTTAAAAAACAGGTGCAACAAGGTCAAGTTCCCTTTGAGAGCTTTCAGGGTTTGTCATTGCGTCTACAAGTCAAGAGAGTCATTGTCATGTTTGGAAGACCCATTTGGGTATGTTACATATTGTGAAAGGAATTTATTTGAGTCAAAATAGAGTCAAAGGACCCTCCAAGACCCTGTCATATTACAAAGATCAAGTCGGCCTACACCACTAATCAAGTCGGTCCAAAAGGAGCAATTCGACCTAGTGGAAGACCTATATATAAGAGAGACTTCGACCTCACTTGTACCACTCACTCACTTCACTCAAGTTCGATCAAGAAAGAGAAAAGAGTGAAAAAGAGGAAGGCAAGAAGGAGAAAAGAAAGTCGAATTTTTGGAACTGTTTTTGGGCTATCTTTCTCACATGTGCGAAGTGGATTAAGGCATCTTTCTACAGTAGCAATTACCGAATTGCAATCATCATCAAGGGCCGAGTTTTGGGTCAAGAAAGGTGGAAGAGAAGTCAAGTCAGCGAAGGAAAGAAGAAACAAATTCATCCATCTTCTAGCCATACGTGTGACCTAGGGTTTCTGCAGAAGAATTTGTTGGGCAGGTCGAAGTTACAAAAGAATTTGCTGAGTAGGTCGAAGTTGCAGAAGAATTTGTTGGGTAGGTCGAAGCTGTTTAAGAATTGACACAAATCGAAATTGCAGAAGTTGTTGGAAAGCAAGAAAGGTATGACTTGGTCTTGGAGGGTCATAGGTCTTGGAATTCATCAAATGAAGATCTATAAGAAGAGAAGAATACTTGTGGGTTTTCCTCTCAATTGGAGATGTTTTGGCCGCGGCTGATCGTCTGTATCTTGTGTCCTTTATCTTATTGTTCTTTATGGTTTGGTAGTTGTTTGATGAAGAGAATATTAATTTTAATCAAGTGAGAAAAGAAAGCTAATCAATTTAATTAAAAATACATCACAAGCAGTTATCAGAGGAAGAGAAATTATCTACTCTAGTTGCCCCTAGATTTCTCAACATAGTATCAAAGCTAAGCTGACAAGACAACGAAAGGCATCTTAAAGAAGGACACTCAAGGGTCGAAGTACTAGAAGATCATCAAGAGAATCAATCATCAAGAAGGACCATTCATCTCAAGGATCATCACATCTCAAAGAAAAAGGACCTCAAAACCCTAGCTCATCCAAAGAAGGGTTATACACTTGAAGTAGTCTTAAAGAAAAGATCTACAGGACCCTACCTTCACTAAAAGAAGGACTACTCATTGAAGCATCTTGAAGTCTCTACATCCAAGGGAAGCAAGAAGAGGTGTCGACATCATCATCAAGGAATCAAGGTGATCTCCATCTCTTTGAAGGATCACTTTTGAAGGAAGACATCTTCATCAAGATGACAACTTCTATTATCAACATCAACATCAAAAATCAAGAAGGCATCAAGTTGAAGATATTGTCATCAAGAAGTATCTTCACTTGACAAATAAGTACCTTTATATTTATGACTGAATCTTCTATCAAAATGACTTCATTTTGCAAGGAAAGAAACAAATTGTTTTGGTCATCAAACTCTCCTGCATGGAAGAACATGATGGATTTGATCTTAATAGAAAATGAATTCGTTGAACATGTTAAGGGCTCAATCACTAAACCTCCAAAAGAAGAAGTTGAAGCCCTAGCCAAGTATATGAAAGGAGAAATTAGGGCTCAAAGGACCTTTATAGAATCCATCAAGGATCCCCTTATACCATATGTTGCAAAATTGGAGACACCAAAAGAAATATATGAGAAGCTAGTAGAATTGTTCGCTGTAAGTACTGTTGGAGAAGCGATATTTTTTAGAAATGAGTTATACAAAATGAAAATCTCAACGGAAGATGGAATAGTCTCATACTTTATGAGAGTATCAAAAATAAGAGAATTGTTGCACTCATTTTTGTCAAAGTTCCAAGGAAGCAGATGTACCAGATTTTTCGAAGGATCAAGATCGTCAGGCCATCAACATATTGTGTCATTTTAAACCCATTCTGCAAATTTGTAATGTAAATGATGCTAGTAAGACCATGTATGTATTTAACAACCTAGGTAAGCCTATTATTTTGGCGAAAATTTCATCCTAGGAGGTCTTTTGTCTCACCGATTCATCTGTGTTTCTAAACACGGATGGTCAGCAGAGTTTTTCCCTCCAACCTCACCCCAAAGCTAGGGTGAAATTTGTCGTCAAAGTCTTAGGTGAGTCTTAGTGTTTTAGTTGAGTCTTACGTAATGATTTAAGAATAATTTAAGCTAATTGGCTAAATCAATTTATTACAAATCACTTGGTCTACTAGATCATGTTGTGTCACAAAATTGGGGGTGTAATTTGAGAGTCTATACCGAACGGGTGTTCTCCCTTTGAAGGTTGAAAATATAATTATCTTATGTAAAAAATATTTTAGTGCATGGTCCCTCATACTTAGACACCATGGCTAAAATATTAGAGGGTGGAAAAAATATTAAATCCCCTCAAGTGTCAAATAATTTTTCTGGCAAAAGTTAAATTAATCCTAAGCTAGAAAATTAATTAATTAAAGTCAAATTTAAAGTCTTACAGAAATTAAATTCTCCAAGTGGAAAAAATTGTGGGTATCAAAGAAATTCGGTTTTGAAGGGCCCCCCGCCAAAGGAATATTGGAAATTTCAAGAAAAATTGAACCCTCGGACCTTGGTGGATAAGTCAAAGTCACTTTTTTTATAAAATTAGCTCAAAATAATTAATTTTGAGCTAATAAAAAATGGGTTTAATGAAAAATTCGAAAATTCCTCAAAAATAAATATTTTCAACTATGGAGATTAAAAGATGATCAGATATTTTTCGATGGTCGATATTATTTTCACAGGGATCAAGCCAACTAGTCGTTATTTTTTCACTTTGAGGATTTATCTATAAATTGAGAGTCATTTGTGTCTCAAGAAATCTGGGTTTGGCTTATATAGCTTTGAGAAGCTGATGTAAATTATTGTCCTGCTAGGAACATTGGAATAATCATAACAAAGACTTTGGGGTGTAGTTCATGGTGTCTCTTATCTAATGATTTGTGGTACGTGTTGGGTACAAACATTCCTATATTGTGCTTTATAAATATTTTAATTGTTATTTCATTGTAGGTGATAGGAACATTCAATTGGTAAGTTGTGTGCTTATCTTAAGTGATTTGATTCATTGAGTGTTTCTAACAATTTATTCTTCAAAAGATTTATAAAATCCCAAAAAAAATCAAACATTTTACATGTATATTTTGTAAATATAATTTGTATAATACACTTGTAAATTATTTTACTTTTCTAATCTTGGCTTTGCAGCTGGGGTTTTTGGGGTTTTGAGTTATTTTTTGAAAATTGTTTATATTGGGCTTTTGGGTATTTGTAAATTCATTTGTGCAGGTGAGATCAAGGACAAATAGTTGGATAAGAACTAGATCTAGGCCCTTGAGGGTAAGATCTAGCCTCTACAATTTTTTGTAAGGCCAACTACTAAAGAAAATTTGCAGTAAATCTGAAAATCTGAAGCAAATTAGTTTTGGAGTAAGGGTTTCAAATTTTTTAGGCCTCTTGAGACCAGCGTCCTCCTTCCCCTTAGTCGTCCTCCCTCCTAAGCTTGGCCGCTGGCCTTTTCATCCTCCTAGAGCCCTAGCGTGGCCTTTATGGGTCGCTGTCAGCCTTTCCTAGGCTAGGTCACGGGCCTCTAAGGCCTCGGCCTACTTTCTTTTCATTGGAGAAGCCCACAAGCCTTCAGCCCTCCTCCTCTTCCTCTCAACCCTCCTTATCCCTCCTCTGCTAGCCTCCTCCTCCTTGCTCGGGCCTTCGTCCTCCCTCCTCAGCCCTTTCTCCCCTTCTTTCCTTAGGCCACATCCCTGCCTCTTGGAGGCTTCCCTTGGGTGTCGCAGGCCTTAAGGACTTAAAACCCTAGACCGCAGCCCTTAGGGACCTTTCGGCACTCCTTATAGCCAAGCGGCAGCCCTTTAGGGATTGTCATAAGCCTCCTTAGGCCTTTCTCTTGAGCCACTAGGCCTCTAAGGCCTTTTTAGCCTTGTTTCCTTCCCCTTTAGCCTTCTTCCTTGCCCTCATTTGCCCTTTGTCCATCTCTGAATTTTTGGACTGAATACTTGGTGTGTTTTGTAGAGAAATTGGCTCAAAATTTGTGTTTTCAGGTGGCATAATCATTGGAGAAATTTTTGGCATTTTGGGCAAGGGATCTTCAAGGCCTTGGGCCTAGGGTTTGTGCTTTAAACCCTCATTGTTTCACTGTTTTATTACAGCTGTCATAAACTTCTCATAACAGTGACATAACACTCATTGAAATGCCCTAAAAATCATTTCTAAATAGTCTAAACACACTAATAATTTCATGGTAAAAATTTACTAGTGTTTTGGCTACTTGGGCATTGAATTTTGAGCTTAGATCTACTTGTTACCTTGTTGAAATATCTCTGCATAATTGTATAATCAGATATGATATTTTCTGAATAACACATCTCAAGTGGGCTAAAAACTCAATACTTTACATTAGCAAAATTATTTTATCAAATGGCAAGTCATTAGGCAGCTTATTGCTCATATTTAGTTTCATATGCTTGCTAATTTCTTGGTTTATTTGCTGCTGTCCTAAAGGTCAGTTAGTGTTCATCGCTTTAACATTGTTAAGTGCTATTGTGAAGAAGATTGTCTTAGCATTGGTTACTTGAAGGCTAATGTTTGTTTGTTTACTTGTAAGCACATCTATAATCTCTAAGGAATCGTCAATTTTGCACTAAGTAACCACTCACACATCTAAGCTCTAATCTTCTAACTTTGTTGAATGGTCTTTTGGCATCTAATTAGCATTATTGTGTTAAGCATCTAATTGGACATAAGGAAGCATTGGATAATTGCTCTAAAGTAAACACACAATCTTGCTTTTCCATCACATCTTAAGAAGCTTTGATAATTTCATTGTCTATCTTAAGCATTGCCATCCTAAGTGATTTTGGTTGTGAAATATCTATGGTGGTAATCATTCTCTTAATATTGGCATAAGATCATTGGCATTTACTTTGTTAAAATATCTTCGAAGATCTCTAATTGTTGCAATTGTGGCATTGTCTTTAATAATCTTGCAATTGATATCTTCATTAAGTGTGAATTAAGTTATTACGGGATTTTTGTACGTCCTATAGTTATTGGAATTTTGTGACTATCTTTTGGTTTCACTGTTTTATTACAGCTGTCATAAACCTCTCATAACAATGACATAACACTCATTGAAATGCCCTAAAAATCATTTCTAAATAGTCTAAACACAATAATAATTTCATGGTAAAAATTTACTAGTGTTTTGGCTACTTGGGCATTGAATTTTGAGCTTAGATCTACTTGTTAGCTTGTTGAAATATCTCTGCATAACTGTATAATCAGATGTGATAGTTTCTGAATAACACATCTCAAGTGGGCTAAAACTCATAACTTTACATTGGCAAAATTATTTTATCAATTGGCAAGTCATTAGGCAGCTTATTGCTTATATTCAGTTTCATATGCTTCTAATTTCTTGGTTTATTTGCTACTGTCCTAAAGGTCAATTAGTGCTCATCTCTTTAATATTGTTAAGTTCTATTGTGAAGAAGATTGTCTTAGCATTGGTTATTTGAAGGCTAACGTTTGTTTGTTTACTTGTAAGCACATCTATAATGTTTGAGGAATCATCAATCTTGCACTAAGTAACCACTCACACATCTAAGCTCTAATCTTCTAACTTTGTTGAATGGTCTTTTGGCATCTAATTAGCATTATTGTGTTAAGCATCTAATTGGACATAAGGAAGCATTGGATAATTGCTCTAAAGTAAACACATAATCTTGTTTTGCCATCATATCTTAAGAAGCTTTGATAATTTTATTGTCTATCTTAAGCATTGGCATCTTGAGTGATTTTGGTTGTGAAATATCTATGGTGGTAAATCGTTCTCTTAATATTGGCATAAGATCATTGGCATTTACTTTGTTAAAATATCCTTGAATATCTCTAATTGTTTCAATTGTGGCATTGCCTTTAATAATCTTGCAATTGATATCTTGATTAAGTGTGAATTAAGTTATTACGGGATTTTTGTACATCCCGTAGTTATTGGAATTTTGTGAGTATATTTTGTATCTAGTTCACACTTGAATATTTGGCACATTCTTATTGATTAAGATTGTCTTTTCATTTATCGTTAAGTACTCTTGTCATAAAGAATAATCAAAACTGAAGTACTTAAATGATTAAACAATCTTAATCCAAGACTCACTCACCTATCTTGCATAAGCATTCTAGGTCTAGTTTGCACTAATAATTTACCTCCAAGCATAAGCTTGGTTGATAGACCTCCAGGGCCACCCTTTCTCACCTAGCTTGAGGGATTCAACACCTTTCTAGTGGTTAACACAGTGACTTTGCAGTTGTTAGAGCCACAGTCTCTGTAGCACCAAAGGCACTAAGTGGTTGGAACATAGGGGGAGGTATTGTTAATCAAGCCTTTGTTTGCTTCTCGTTGCTTCCATCCCACAACCTGCTCTAAAGACTCGTCTCAAAACAGTTAAGAGGGAGGTTCCATTTAGACTAGGCATATAACTTAAAATTAACCAAGATCCTTCCATCACACTTAGACCTTAGGACTTGCATCTCATATAGGTTAGTGAAGCATTTAAGCAGCAGTTGACCATCATGTTACTTGGTCTTAATTTAATAATAAGAATTATTTTTGACGCCATAAGGCACTAGTCTCATATTCAAATCTAATTGAATCCTTACGCTCTTGCTAAATTTAACCAAGTAGCTAGGCCACTCAATTGTGTCTCCCAAACTTGTTGGTTACCAACTTGTCTTTCGCCTTCACATCTCCATAGCGACTACCCCCCATTGCCTGTTGTTGGGAGACAGCTAGAACAGAGTGGGCAGGAATCAAAGTGACAGCCCCCACCCTAAGTCGTTGTCATGGTGCCTGTACAATCTAAGCGACAACAAGACCAACTACAAGAGTTGGGAGAAATAATGTCCGATAAACAAATGATCATCGTAGTGCTCAATGCACTACCAGAGGAATGGGGCAAATTTACATCAAGCATCTAGTGGAAAGAAGGAAACCACCCCATTTAGTGAAATTCGGTCATTGTGTAAGATTGAAGAAACCAGATTGAAGGAAAAAAGCGATGTAGGATCAAATGAGCAAGTTCAAGCATTTGCTACCATGGCTAGGAGGAAAGGAAAATTTGGAAGGTTTGGTCCTCGAAACAAGAACAAGAAGGATATGTCAAAGATCCAATGTTAAGGCTATCATGAATATGGGCACTACAAGAGAAATTATCCTAAACTCAAGAAGGGCAACAAAAGAAGAAGGGAAGAAACCCATATCACCGAAGAAGTAGAAGAACTTGAAAAGAAGAAATCAAAGGAGGAAGTGAGAGATCTCTAGTATGATTCAGATAATCTCCTTCACGAAGCTCTTTTCATTTTTTGTAAATAATAGCTATCATGACAAGAAGCATTGTAGGTATGGTAGGATGCATCATAGTAGGAGATAGCATCGTACTAGAAGCATAACATGGAAGCAAGAGCTCATGACATCATTAGAGAAGAGTGAAAGAATAAGCTAAAGCAAAATTCTACATGAATGTAGCCGTCATCATATAAAGGAAGTAGCTCTTGGTAATCTCATTGCAAGCATATATAGTACATATGGTTGAAAGAAAGTCATCTAGCATGATAGAAGGAATTCATCATACATCATCATCATGAGAAGGAGCATTTTACCGGACAAGGATAATCTAAATCCTCTGTTGGAATCTTCATTAGAAGTTTCACCTCTCTTGGAAGAAGCAAGTGTCTCGCTAATCATTTCACCTTGACTGGAATCCATTGTTTAGAAGGATGATGGTATGGTGACAAAGGAGTGCAGCATAACAAGATGGTTGAAGTACTTTCAATCAAAGAAAGGAAGCCGCCAAAGGAAGTCTAGATGACCAAGGGAAAGGACAGGTATGCATGCATATGATAATAGATAAGATAATGCTATGTCAATGTATGGTTGCAGATAGTATGGGCAAATGCTCTACCTCATGAGCATGATCAAAGAACAGGGATATCTCTCTTTGGAAAGATGGATGAAGGCATGACTCACATATTGATAGGATGAAATCAACATAATATGTCCTCATATGAAATATGAAGTAGTTGATAAAAATGAAGGAATCATGGATGAAAGTTCTTGGTGGAGCAATATGTGAAGAAAGAAATAAGAGGTCGTGAAAGATGCAACTATGGTCACATAAGAAAAGGAAATCAACATCCGATGACCAGAAGGATTAGACATGACATCTCCATAAAAGGTATGAAGACCCTGATAAGGTCTGTAAAAGAAATGAAATGAGACCCTTGACATTAAAAATTCTTAGACATATGAAATGTGCCAAAATGTTGATGTTGCAAGCCAGCAAGATGTCATGATGAGAGGCTATCACAAATGGTAACTTTGATTCGATGTTCATTTTTTATTCTTGAACAACATCTGGATGTGTTGATATAGGGCTACTGAAAGAGAGTTGTAGATGTCACCTACAACTAGCACTCATGTGGTTGGATGAAAGATCCTAAAGGAAACATGACTTGGAAGAGGTAGTTGTATGAAGAAAAACCAAATGTGGACCAGAAGATCACTTTCCAATGAAGAAAAGGATGACATGACTGATATGGTCCGTGAAGGAAAGTGATGTATGGCCGATGCCCTATAAAGAAAAGATGAAGGCTCCATATGATGAAAATTAAATTCATGACATCGAAAGAAGGAGCTCTACAAGCAGCTGAAAGTCCCATGATCTCCACCAAAGAGCAGAAAGTTGTCAGAAGCAAGTCACTAGTTAAGAGGGAGCTTGGACAAGTCCCTGAGTAAGAGGGAGCTTGGACAAGTCCCTGAGTAAGAGGGAGCTTGGGTACATTCCTTTTATAGGAATGGGTACATTCTCTTATAGGAATGGGTATATCTTCCCTAGTTGAAAGGGGAAGAGAGACACATCATTCTTGTCTTCATATTATGAAGAAAGAATGAAGCATTGGGTAAGCATCTAGAATCCAATACTCTTTGAGGATGTGGTAGGGAATCCAAGATAAGAGTGTTCAAAGAGGATTGATATTCTTTGAGGACTGGGAATCCAAGATAAGAATAGTCCTGGAAGGACATACTCGGTGAACACTCGGGTGGAGTATGTACCTTGAGAGACAATGATGATGGTATCTATCATTCATTGGTCTCGCCAGCATTGTGCTCTGATCTTGTGGAGAGATAGAGTTGTTAGTCAAGACCTTACTATGGGACAATGCTGATTGATATAAAGCAAATAGATGGCTTACCAAACGACTCTTCTTATGAGAATTCTTGAGATTGACAATGTCCAAGTACCTTGTATGGATTATGAATACCTTCCTAGTT
This sequence comes from Pinus taeda, assembly GCA_000404065.3. NCBI lineage: Eukaryota > Viridiplantae > Streptophyta > Pinopsida > Pinales > Pinaceae > Pinus > Pinus taeda. The sequence goes on along the minus strand of APFE030842021.1, from coordinate 60,460 downwards.
AAGAGGGAGTGTTGAAATATGTAACTAGGTTCGGTCTTCATAATGACATATGTAATTATCATTTTATGTATTTAATGAAAAGAAAAAAATAAATTTATTATTGTTATTCTTGAGGCACGAGTTTCATGCTCAAGGGAAATTTATTTTTAGGTCAAGCTCCCATTGGGAGCTTCTAGGACTTGTCATTTTGTCCACAAGCTAAGAGAGTCATTGTCATGTATGGAAGACCCATTTGGGCATGTTACATATTGTAAAAGGAATTTATTTGAGTCAAAATAGAGTCAAAAGACCCTCCAAGACCCTGTCATGTTGCAAAGATCAAGTCGGCCTACACAAGTGATCAAATCGGCCTAAAAGGAGCAATTCGACCTAGTGAAAGACCTATATATAAGGGAGACTTCGACCTCACTTGTACCACTCACTCACTTCACTCAAGTTCGATCAAGAAAGAGAAAAGAGTGCGAAGAAGAGGAAGGCAAGAAGGAGAAAAGAAAGTCGAGTTTCTGGGACTATTTTTGGGTTATCTTTCTCACACGTGCGAAGCCGATTAGGGCTTCTTTTTGCAGCAGCAAGTACCAAATTGCAGTCATCATCAAGGGCTGAGTTTTGGGTCAAGAAAGGTCTTCTTTGCAAGTCGAAGTATCAAGGAAGAGAATTCAAGTCAAGCAAAGGTAAGAAGAAACAAATTCATCCATCTTCTAGCCACACATGTGACCTAAGGTTTCTATAGAAGAATTTACTAGGCAGGTCCAAGTTACAGAATAATTTGTTGGTCAGGTCGAAGTTGCAGAAGAATTTGTTGGGTAGGTCGAAGTTGCTAAATAATTGACTAGGAATTGAAATTGCAGAAGTTGCTGGAAAGCAGGAAAGGTATCATTTGGTCTTGGAGGGTCTTGGTCAAGGGTCATAGGTCTTGGAATTCCTCAATTGAAAATCTATAAGAAGAGAAGAATTTTTGTGGGTTTTCCTCTCAATTGGAGAGGTTTTGGCCCTAGCTGATCGCTTATATCTTGTGTACTTTGTATTATTGTTCCTTATGATTTGTTAGTTTTTTGATGAAGAGAATACTAATATTAATCAAGTAAAAGAAGAAAGCTAATCAAGTTAATTAAAAAAACATCACAAGCAATTATCAAAGGAAGAGAAATCATCTACTCTAGCTTAGATTTCTCAACAATCAGGGGGTTGGAGCCTCCTTCCAATGGCTGTTGGAAAATTTTGGAAGTTGGAGCTTCCTATTGATGTAATCTTTTAAGACTTATATTAAAAAGTTTTTTGTGGTTTTTCTCCTGGAAAAGTTTCCACTTAAAATATCTTGTGTACTAATCTTTGATGTTGTGCATTGTTGAATGGTGTAAAAATGATAATTTATGTTTGATCTGATGATAATATTAATTAATGCTCTGAAGATTAAAAATTAGTTAATTGAATGGAAATATTGATTCACCCCCCTCTCAATGTTTCCAATATTTTCAATCACAACACCCTCCAATTATGAACATAAGCCAACAAGCATTAATAATAATCAAGTTATCTAAGACAAGGCAAATCTAGCTTAGGAGCTCAAAACGAATAACAAAAGATAGGTCAACTGACTCAAAGGTCAACCTAATTATGTTACACTAGTTGAAACTACTATTATTAAAATCGAGATTAAATCAAGATAAAAGCGCAAAATCGCGAGTTTTTCCACCATACGATTTTATCAGCCAAGTTTTTGGCAAGTTTTCAAAATTGAAAAAATCGGGATTAAATTGTAAAAATCATGAATCGATTCAAACACTCACGGGGGTTTGTCCGAGCTGGCATTAAGTAAAAAACAATAGTGTTTTTTTAATCATTTGACAATGTTAGCTCACTGAGTCGCCAGTTTGACCTGTGAAGAGAAGATACCAGAATCTAAGCGCCAAGGAAGAGGAGATTTGTTGTATTTTTATCTATTACTCAATGATTATCTCCACCAATCGTAGATTCGTAGGTAGGTGCCAAAATTTCTAATGTTTTTTTTAGTTTGAATGGGGGATCAAAGTTTCAAATGAGTGTTGAGTTGAATTTATTTGTGTCCAACCCAAACAAAGTTGCAAATCACGAATATTCAATATATTAAAACCCACAGTGTCGAGCGCTTTCTTGTGAGGGTTTAACATTGGTTGTTTTAATGCCAATGAAAAACCAAAATTGTGAGGGTTTTAATGTTGGGCATTTTCCTCCAGTTGTTAACCCAATCAACCGATTCAACACTTCAAGCCATGCATTCCTTGAATCTATCAGTCTATTTGAGCATGGAAGCATGCATGCATATGGATTTTTTTTTAATTTTTTAATGAACAGTTTTTAACTTTTTCATGTGACGGATAGCTTTTAATTTTTTTCAAATTCTCTTTTTATGCCATAGGCTCAATTTTAAACAAAATCCTGAGGCACTTGGACCCTATTGGGGAATATGGTGAGCCCGATGTTGTATCTAGTGGGGGTAGTCAATAGAGAATATTTGACTTGCAAGTTGTCTGGCAACCATTTGTTAGGGGAAATCAACCCTTTGAAATTCCATGTGGGGCAAATTTCGAGACAAAATATAGAACTTTTCCCATCGGAAACTCCAGAAACCATTTGTAAGGTCATTAAATCACTACAAGATAAATATGATGCCAAAGATAACAGGGCAACGATGAGAATTCAAACTGCAAGGGGGGGAACAGGGGGAAGTGATAGTGCTTCTTCAATATCATCATGCAAGGATGTCATGGTGCATTCAAGGAAAGTCATAGAACATGCAAGGAAGTCATGGTGCATGCAAGGCAAAGTCATGGTACATGCAAGGAAAGTTATGATCATGCATGAAAAGTCATTGCACATGCAAGGTGTTGAAGTTTCTAAGTCTACTTAGTTAGAAACCCTCCATGCACTTTATCTGATTTATTCCTACCTACTTGTCATGTTACTTAACAAGTTATTTACAATGTAAATATTGAAAATAAACACTAGTGTATGTTCAACATATTACAAATCAACAACTAAGGAAACAGAAACAATCACACCATATGACACCGTTATTTTTGGACCAATGTCCCCAGAAAAACCCAATGTGGGAAAACCGGCGCAGTTGTCTGTGGGTTTTCTTATTAAGCAATATAAGAGTACAATCTGGGTGCCAAAACTAGCCTACCCAACAAAGAATTTCCTTGGCAATAATACCTCTCAGTTTGAGACAAATCTCCTGGTTGTAGCCCCGGATAATCCTTTCGGCAGCTCCTCAGCACCAATCTGCCCCAGAAACCCTAGCGTCAGCCTCTCTCTGGACTACGTCAGCCCCTCTCTACCCAGCGCTGGCCCTGCATCACCCCGGATGGGTCTGCGTCAGCCCTCTAACCCTCTGGGTCAGCAACACTAGCCTCTCTGAGGCTCTGCGCAGCTCCTGGCTACCTCTGCGTGGCCCTGCGTGAGCCCTGGCTGGCTCTGCATCACTCTACCCGGCTATTGCGCTGCTCTCTCGGCACTATCTCTGCCTCTCTATCTCTCTGTACTCAATGCCCCTTAGTTGCAACTCCTAGTCACTAATTCTATCTCTCTTAGCAAACCCCGCTCTAGAGAATAGAATCACTGATCACTCGAGTGTATTCTCCAAGTGACCCTCAAGCCTTCTCTTATACTTTTCCTGTTGACATATCAACGGTCGAGATTAAGTCCCTAATCAATGGCTAAGATTAGATCTGGCTTGATCCATGTCTTTTGGACCATTCTAACACAGTTTCATATTAATACACATTAATATTTTATTTCCCTAAGTTTAGACTTAGGGACTCCATTAAAAATATTAATTATTTTAATATCTCCTGAACTGTCTAAAATCTGACCAAACCCTTTCTGGGTATTGGAGATCCCATGTGCCCCAACCTCTCCACCAAATTTCGTGGCTAGAGCACATTCGATGCTACCCCAAACCAACACAAGGTAAATTCATAGCACATGCAAGGAAAAGTCATATAGCTGGAGATTTCTAGGAACAAGGAAAGTCATGGTTTGGATGGCCATGTAGGATGCTCTGAAGTGGGAGGCTTCTAGGAGCATGATGTCTTCAAAGATCCAAGACTTCTAGAAGGATGTGGTTGCAAATAAGATTTGAAAGCAAGTAAAAATACCTTCCTCACTAAGAGGGAGTGTTGAAACATTGGTAGTTCCGAAGGCACTTCCGATTGGAAATCCCTTAGGGCCTTTGGGTTTGTTTGATGGCATTTTATACCCAAAGAAAAGTATTTAATATTTAATTTAATTATAAGTCGGTTTAAGTTGTCAAGTCGGCTCAAGTGGACCAGTAAGGCCAAGAGACACCCCTTGGAAAAGTATAAATACAAGAAGTGAAAGACTATTCTTCTTGTGAGTGAAGGGATAGAAGTGACTTAGTCCAAGCAGCGAAAGCAGCCACAAGAGAGAAAAGAAGGATAGTTGGGCAAGGTTAAAGAGGTTTGTTTGTGGCTCTGTTAGTATTTTGTGTAGGTTGCAGCTTGAAGGAGCTAGCCACGACCTAAAGGAGGCCTAAGAGCAAGTCGTAGACAACTTGAAAGGAGGTCGCACCAAGAACAACAGGGATCGAGATGTTGATGTTTTTGCAGCATCGGCCAGACATTCTCCCACGAGGTCATGTTGATTTGACTAGTGGGGGAATGGCACATTCACCCATGGGGCCATGTTGATTTGGCTAGGGGTGAATGGCCCAAGGGCAAACTTTCTCCCATGGGATCATGTTGATTTGACTAAGGGAGATAGATACATTTACTCACGGGGCCAAGCCAATTTGGCTAGAGGTAAATGGCCCACGATGCTCACATTGTGCTCCAAGATGGAGTGATCTATTTTTTATAGAGTGGAGTTGAATTCTTTATTGATTGGAGTTTTTCACCCAACAAAGTGGTAAACAATTCTAGTATAATGTTGAGTTGTGATGTAGGCTCCATTAGTAAAGGGGTTTCTTATGATGAGAAGCCACCTTGATGGGTCTCTACTCCATATTAGAGCTCTATATAAATAGACAGCATGTGAGAGGCAAATTATCAAGATAGCATGCTCATTGAATCTTTTCTAGTCGAGGAGAAATCCATCCAAGGAGAAAATCTATTGTTGGAGATCATCTTTTCTATCTCTATCTTGTTCTAGTCGCACGTGTGAGAAGGAAGGACTATTTTACCAGCCCATTGACTGACGTTGACTGAGTTGTCTTTGACCAAGTTTGACTGAGCGTTGATCAATTATTCGACCGACTTTTTTGAAGGCCACACTTGCAGGTTTGACTGCAGCCTTGACCGCACTCTGCACGTGTAGATTTGTCTGCAGTTTGACTAGCCGCAGGGCCACACATGTGGGTTGACCACAGATCACAGGATCGAATTTGACCTAGCCGGTTTGACTAGCATTTGTTTGACTAGGTTTGACTGGTATTTTGACTTGTATGTTGGCATAGATTTCTAAACAAATTTATGATTTGTAACCTTGCTAAAAAGACAATTTCTCCTCAAGAAAAGATTGTTGGGTTTTCTCTCAAGGTTAACTTTCCCAGCTGATAAAAAAATAAAAAATAAAAAAATAAAAAACAAATAATTATAATAATATTAATAATTAAATTGAAATCAAATAAAATAAAATAAAAAATTGTCTCTTGTGCATAGTTTTCTTTCTATGATCTTTATTGTTTCCCTTGCGTTTATTGTTGAGATTTTCTGAGTATATTTATTCAATGATAGCAGCGGTATAAAAGTAGTGTTTAAAAACCACTAGGAAGTAATTATCGGGTAGAAAATTGTATTCTACTGCACTTGCCATAGAATTTCAACATGGTATTAGAGCTTTATTGAAAGATCAACCATTGAACAACTTAAGATTTCAGTATTCACGCAGCTTGTACTAGTTTCAGCTCTCTTATCAAATTGGTGCCCAATCTCAGAGTAGAACACCGGTTGGAGGGTGCTAGAAATTTCAGGTCTTGGAAGACTAGGATACTCCTTGTCTTGGAAGAAAATGATATTTGGAATTATGTGAAGGAAATTGTCTCAAAACCAGTAAGACGCTGAGGAGAAAGCCAAGCATAAGAAGAATGAAGCAAAGGCTAAAAGGGTCTTGACATATTCCATCAAGGACCACTTGATTCCACATGTTTTTGAGTTGAAGACTGCCAAAGAAACGTTTGATTCCTTCGTGGGATAGTTCAAAAGTAAGAATACTAGCCGGAAATTAGCCTTGAGACATCAACTTCGTTGTATCATGATGTCTAGGTCAAATTCAATTTCCACTAATCTCAAGAGAGTCTCCCAGTTGAGAGATCAACTTAAGGCTATTGGAGATACCATTGATGATGCAAAGCTTGTTACAGTGACCCTTAATGGATTTCCTTCTTCATGGGATCTATTTGTATAGGGTAATTGTGCATGGGTTGAGTTTCCCAAGATTGATCAACTTTGGACTAACTGTCTCCAAGAGTAGGCCAGATTGTTGTCCAAGAATAGCATGCAGAGACCTCAGGATGACGAGACTCAAGCCCTTGCAGCTCATGCAAGGAAAGGAAAAGGAAGAAGAAACTTTGATAAGAAGAATTCAAGTGGAAGATTAGCTCCAATTCAAGAATAGAAGAAGTAGTATCTTTTTAAGATCAAGTGCTTAAAATGTCATACATATGGTCACTATGCTTCCCAATGTCCTCAAAAGAAAAGGAAGGGAAAGCAGCATGCACCAACAATAAATGTTGTTGATGATGTTGAGCATCTACCATAGAAGAAGATAAAGGAATCTAAACTTGATGGGATTGCATATGGTATTTGGAAGGAATATTTCTCTGTCTCCGCTCTTACAAGCACTATTACCAACAGTAGTGATAGTTGGTTGGGGGCAATGGTGCTTCCAAGCACATGACAGGTTCACAAGATTCTCTCATGGATTTGACAGAGAGGGATTCATCATTGTTGGTGGAACTTGAAGATAATGCCAAGTATGCACTGAGATGAGTTGGGACAACATCGTTTCAACTGGAATTCAGAGATTCTCTACACATGAGAGATGTATTGTTTGTACCAAGATTGAAGAAGAACCTACTCTTTATTCAACATTGGAGGATAGAGCTTACAGAGTGGCATTTGTGGAAGGTCATGTTCTTGTATGGCTTAAGGGCTCAAGTATAGACTTAGCAGGAGTGATTGGTGTTCGAGAGGAAGCATTGTACAGATTCCTAGGATGTCTAACCCAAGCATTAGTACATGATAATATCAATTTATCTGAGTTACGGCATTGGAGATTTGCTCACTTGCATTACAAGGATTTGTCAGCATTGAGCAGGATGGTTACAGGTATTCCAGAGCTCCAGGCAAAGCATGAGGGTATTTGCAAGGGTTGTGCACTTGGAAAGAATGCCACGAGATCTTTTCAAAGTAGTGATAGTAGATCCAAGGGGACCTTAGATCTAGTGCATTCAGATGTATGCAAACCAATGGTTGTACCATCTTTGGGCGGCTTCTTGTACTATGTGACATTCATCGATGATTTCTCTCGAAAGACATGGATCTACTTCATGAAAACAAAAGGATGAGTTCTTCAGCAGGTTCCTAGAGTTCAAGGCTCGGGAGGACAACTTGGCAGGGAAGAAGATCAAGGTTTTAAGGTCAAATAAAGGAGAGGAGTATATTTCCAATGTTCCACCAAGGTTCCGGGACGAGGGGGTGAGGGAGCGAGGATACGCGGGAGCAGCCTATGCAAAAGCTCCCCACCAATTTTTAGGAAACATGGGGGAGCGTCAAGGTCTTAAAAACTTATAAATATAAAATATAATTTATTAATTGAAGCTGAGTTAATTGTGGAATTTCTCATGTTTATTTTGGAAGGCAGAGAGCTAATAACCTACAGTCTAAGTGTTTGATAATAGTTTGTTGTCTTATAGCCTAAGAGGATGAGTTATATCTGTTGTAAGGAGCCACAAGCCTCACTACCTTGCTGGACGATTGGATTGATGTACATGTGGGGGTATTTCCTAGTTTATGTGTGTTGTATTTGGGTGTAGAACATGTGCTGTCACTACTGAAGGGAACAATGTATTGCCAATATTTTTTTGGGCCTTCTATCAGTCACTTACAAAGTTATAGCCATACATTCTTCAAGGGTCTGCTCATATTTTAATTTATGATTTATCATTTTAGTATTTAAGTTTTTAACCTTGCAAACGGTCATGACTTATAACGCAATCATGAGATCTTTTGTTTGTTATTGTGTTCTTGAGTTGAGTTTTTGGGTTGTGTTGACTATTCAAAGGTACACTTCAAATCAACATTGTTCATACGAATCTCAACATTAGTCAGGGGACCATTTTGGTCAAATGGGCATAATTGGTAATCTGTTGAACCTGTGGGCTCGTTGATGATAAATATTAATTGCAATATCTTGAGAAAGTCCCATTTTAGACTTTAGTTTTTGGACTGATATATATATGGTTTTCTGTTCAAAAATATGGGAATCAATAAGAAGAAATCCTGTTTCTTTATTAGCCATTACCCTGCCTTATATGTGCCTTAATGTGTCATAGACTCATAGTTTAATAAAAAAAGTTAAAGAATTTCAAACTGTACCTAAAGAGTTGAGTTGTTGACTAATGTAATGCTACAAATCAAACAAAAAAGGATTTTTGTTATTTCTGCAAACTTTTAAGATTAAAAGACCATCATGTCAGAAAAGAAAAACCTCACCTAATTGAGTCACAATGAATGTTTTCAACAAGAAATCAGATAAAAAAATTAAACGTCACCTGATCACTAAAATAGCAGGAACATTAATTTCGATATGAATAATAGCAAAGGACCACACATGGCATTCTGTTTATTGATTTGAGGATTACGCTATGAATAACAGCGAGGAAAGCTAATGGTATTATGGTTATTGAGGATTACGCTATTAATATTTTACTAAATTTATAAAAAAAGACAAAAAAAAATTAAAAATAAGAAACGCAATTCTGGTACTTACAAGTTACAGTGCTCGACGGGGAGGGGTGCTGCCTGCAATGGAACGCTGGACTCACTGCTGTCGCTACTCACTGGAGGAACAATGCTGAGTTGATGACTGCTGCTCGACGGAGGAGTCGTGGAGTCGTGGACTGCTGCTGCTCGACATGCCCATAGACGGTAGGATGCTACTCGAAGGAGGACAGGAGGAGTTCGGAGAGTGGAGCGAACAATGTGAGGGTTAAGTGTTAAAACAATGAAACATTGAAATTTGAAACGCAAATGCCAAGGCCCAAAACCCTACGGCGTACGTTGCTTAAGTGTTAACTTTTAACAATTAATTAAAATAGTTAAAGTTTAGTGTTAATTTAAAGTTTAAACCATATCTCGTCCCC
>APFE030842021.1:30947-43305 GCA_000404065.3 Pinus taeda | reverse complement strand
GTTTCAGGTCTTCGTCGCGAAATCTTTCATATTCAGGAGTATCCCCACCAGTTTTTCTCACATCAACCAAACAAAGACATGGCAACAGTTTGATAATCTCTCCCATAAACTCAACTGCCCTACCCCGCCAACCATTGTCCTTTCCAAATCCACTTTGCCTTCTATTTTTCTCATAGTAAATCCCTTACTCTTACCAATCTCCTCCAATTTCGATGCAATGGCCGAAGCAGGCTGCTCAGACATGAAACGCAGTTCCCGTTTGCTTTCGTGTTCCACCAAGCTAAGATTTAGATCTAATACACTCGAAGAAGAGAAAAAAAGGTGAGTCGTTAGGGTTCAACTTGCACATGAACCCTGATTCCGCGTAGTTGTCACCGTCATCCCTGCTGAACCATGGAATTTCCATGATCTCTGGAATGGTTATCCGCGTATTAGGGTTAGGGTCCAGCATTTGGAACAAAAGTGAACCCACTTCGTCCCAGAAAGATTCCAACGGGAATGTGAGTTCTCTATTGCACATTTGCCTGTATAAGGGCACCAAATTTTCTTCCCCAAACGGAAGATAGCCACCCGATTTAAGATAGTAGAGAATCACCCCGCACGACCATATGTCTGTTTTGACACCATCGTAGGGTTCTTCTGTTACAACTGATGGTGTGAGCGAAAGCGAGAATGGATGTTCGAGTAACCTTATTGTGATGTCACTGTCACCAAGGCTACCATTGTTGTTAAAGGGTCTGTACACCCAAAGACTTAAAGTGCATAGACAGGTAGACCGGATGGGGAATTCGTTTGTTTCGTATGGGAGTGAATGAAAGCATTGAACAAAATATTTTCAGCGTTGTGAACACGTTAATGATAAACTGTAAAACGTTGTGTCATGGCTTTATTCCACTAACAGTTTAATATACTCAAAATTGGCCGTGTTTTCCATGGTAATTTACACAACCTAGGAACCACTTCCCCCAACACAACATCTTTGCTATGTTCGGTTATTAAATCTGTCATTGATGAATTATATGAATTGATGTTGTCTCATTCTTTCTCACGAATTGGTTGCTTCGGTGTTACTGTGACCATTCCTGCTCCCACCTCTGTGGTTTTCTTTATTTGGAATTGGAGTGCGCTATCAACATTTTGATCGAATTCTTCTTTTTCTTCTTCCACATTTTTCTCTTCATCATCTTCCTTATTATTGATTTCCTTTCAACATTCTTTAACTTTTGCAATTGATTTTTCTAATCACTGAAATGCTTCTTGAATACTAAACTGCTCGACGCAATCAGGACGTGAACATAATGGCACATTGTGTGGCAAACAACGTTCAAAGACTCGCATCATTATATTGTGTGCCATGGCTCTGATACCTCTAAAGCATAAAAATTGATAGCTTGTAGACTTGAATGTAAAAATACACAAAAGGTATTTGAAATAATAATTTATTATATATATAAAATGTATAAGTGATTAATGTTACAATGAGGACCCACATTTATATACCTAAGTAGGTGTCCTTTCGTGAATGGGCATGCCTTTTCACTTAACTTTATGACTATTTAACCTAATTAATATTTGATTATTTAATATTTATATTTATTTTATTTATTTACTTGTTATGAATTATATTCATAACAATTTACTTTCAAGCCTCGGCGCTACCTCCCAAACATCGTTCTTCATAAGAGAAGAATACTCCTCCATCATGGCCTCTCTAAACTTGCTGGCAGGCTGCCTCCTCATAACTAGAAGGCTCAGAGTCAACAATGCTTGTTACCAATGCCATGTCACCATAGAACTGCTCAGGTGGTTTACTCTATCTAACCTGTCTCTTTGGCCCAAAAACTGATGTGGCCTCGCGCAAGGTATCTTGAAGCCACTTGGGCTTCCTCTTCCCTGAGCATATGTCTCCCACCGAAGTGAAAGAATCCTCATCATCATCAGAAGCCTGAACTCCTGAAGGCCTGCCAACTGACCTCATGCCTGAATTTGTGCCTGTAGATACTGAAGTACTGTGTGAACTGTCCATTAGTGGACTACCCTGTGAACTGCTCTACGAACTACCCTGCATGTTGCCCGAAGAACCACCCACCTAACTCTAAGAGCCACTGCTCACTGATGGCCCTGACACAGTAATCGATGTACCTCCTAATCCCTGACCACTGGATCCCTGTGAGTGACTCAACTGCTCCTAAGGGTCTAGTGACTCTGGATACTCTAACTCCCGTGACCTCTTGAAAGCTCTCTCCTCCTCAAACTTCACATCCCACCTGACAACCACTTTCCTCTGCGTAGGAATATAAATCCGATAAGCTTTGAGATCTCGCTATAACCCACAAAGATGCCCTTGTCTGCAGTGGGCTCTAACTTGGTCCTGTTCTCCTTGGAGACATAGGAATATATAAGGCACCCAAAGATACGAAAGTGCCCAACATCAGGCTTCTTCCCAGAAATAACCTCCTCCAAAGTCACATTCCCCAAGGAACGATGTGGAGTCTTGTTCTGCAAGTACACAGAAGTGTTGTAGGCCTCTGCCCACCAAAATAAAGGTAACCCCTAATCATGAAGCATGGCTTTGGAAGCCCCTGCAATGGACCTGTTCTTCCTCTCTAGAACCCCATTCTACAGGGGGTAGTAAGGAACTGTGAACTCCCTCCTAATGCCTACCTCAGGACAAAAACCAACAAACTCATCAAGGGTATACTCCCCTGCATTGTCCGACCTGAGGACCTTGATCTTCCTACCTGTATGGGTCTCCACAAGAGCTTTGAACTCTTAAAACCGCTTGAAGACCTCACTCTTGGTCTTCAAGAAATAAATTCAAGTCTTCCTGGAGTGATCATCAATGAATAAAACATAGTACTCATAGCCACTCAAGGATACATGAGACATCTGACCACTCACATCAATACGAATCAAGTCAAGGATCCCAATCGCTCTGCTGTCACTGCCGAGGAAAGGGGATCTGGCAAACTTCCCCATAGCACATCATCTGCATACATCAAGGTGATCAAAACTGAAATTTTGCACACCAGTGGTGATCTCCTGCAATGTACTCAAGGCCCCATGATACATGTGCCCCATCCCGTGGTGCCAAATCTCACACAACTCTGAACTGTTAGATCTATTGTCGGTCCTATCTCGAGTGATGCTACTCAATGCCATCAGGGGCTGGAATGAGAACTTGTACACCTTGGCAACGCGCACACCAATCTCTCTAGCTGAAGAAGCTAGAGTTCCCTTAGGATATATAAGCACCTGCCCTCTCCTGAACAACAAATCATACCCTTCGTCCTCAAGTGCTGAGACAAATATCAGGTTCTTCATTCCAGGCACATATAGAACATCTGACACTTTCAAGGGAGGTTTGGGTCCCCTATCAAATGTCAATGTCCCCACACCAACTGCTCTAACAATGTTGTCATCAACAAGTACTACCTCCATATCAGTATCACCCTCTGAAAGCTCTAAGAAGTACTCTCTGACTCCTGTCACGTGGCAGGAAGCGCCACTATCAACATACCAAATGCTAGAAGATGCTCTGCTAGTAGCGAGGAATGCACACTCCCTCTGAACCTATATGGCAGGTGATCCTGCACTAGTGGCCTCACAAGCTATGAACCCAAACTCTCGATCAAAGCTCTCTAAGAAGCTCACTATATCTGCAAAAGCTACCATGGGTTTGTCTTTGTCTTTCTTGTTCTTCTTCTCCAGACACACAACAAGATAGTGTCCCAACTTTTGACAATTCCAACATTTGACTTTGGAATAATCCTTCTCCTTGTTCTATTGCTTGCCTTTACCTTGGCCTTTGCCTCCACTGTTGGAAGCTTGCTTCTTTGCTCTGCCCTTCTTGCCTCTTGCTAACACTGTCACATTGTCATCCTCCTCCACCTGTTTGGCTGCCCAAGATGGTTCTTTCTGATCTCATTCTGAATGCAATCATCCCACAAACTCTCCCAATCAGGAAGGTTTTCCTCTGGAACAATGTCATCCACAAAATTCTCCCAAGTCTTGGGAAGACCATTCAAAGCAATCCTCACCAACTCAGTGGGTGCAATGATCTCACCTACGGTTGTCAACTCATTTCTCACTAAAGTGATCTTTGTGAGGTATGTTGTAGCACTGTCAGTCTTAGCCATTTTAATGGCCTTTAGTTTCTCCTTTAGGACCATTTTTCTGTTTTCATTTGAGCTCTGGTAAAGACTGGTCAAGGTTGTCCACATTTCATGTGCATAAGTCTTTCCTCTCACATGAGGAATGACATGGTCTTTGATTCCTTCCAGAATCAATCTTTTTGCCTTAGCATTCTTTTTGTTAAACTCTGCCAACTGTACAAGGTCAGCAGGTACTACTACTGGGTTCTGTGTGGTATTTACCATAATGCCCCAAACTTCTGCTTCCTCAAAGATGCTCTGGATTCTCTCCTTCCATGCATTGTAGTTGTTTTGCCCATCCAACCTGTCTTTCAACTCTCAAACCTAAAGACATGTTTCACTGTCCTACCAAACTGAAATTTTCAAATCTGTAATAAAGGTTTCCGTTTTCTATGTAAAAATAAGCTTGCTGTAATTTTCACTTTGTTGTCCCAAACTGCACTTTTCAGCTAACCAAACTCTGATACCATGAAGAAATTTCAACCCCCACTGTAGTTATCAGTTTTCCTTATCACTCCATGCATTTAGTTTTAAATCCAAGCATGATAAAAATTCTAAAATCTGGAAATGACAATATTTTTCTGAAAACACAAATTTAGAGATTTTCACAACTGCTGAAACTGTAAAAATAAAACATAGCAAAATTATGACAGCCACACAGAAAATAACACAGTGATTTTTGGTCAATGTGACCCTGGAAAAACCCCCTACAACTCTTGGGGAAAACCAGTTTGAGAGCTCTTCTTTATTTCTGAAAATGCTTTTACAGAGAAACTGAAATACACAGTAGAAATTCCAGCAACCACAAATTACAACTTATCTCGATTTTCTTGCTTGCTCTCTATTTCGAAAATCATGCCAATCAGCGAACAACCAAAACAGAAATTTTCCAGCAATAAAACAACATTAAATGTTGTATGGCCAACCTTGAAAAATGTGCCCAAAACTTGTACAGACTGTACGAATTTCAGTAGTACAGCTACCTCAAAATTTGCACCCAAATCTGCCTCGAAATTTGTGCCCTTTCATCTGTCCCTCTTCCTCAATTTCTGTGTCTTTCTCCTGTTGTACGGTTTTGCCTTGGGATGCATGCCAATAAATGTTACTGCCAAGATTTGTTGAAATGTCTTCTTGCTGCTCTCCTTCACTTTCTCATTGCTCAGAAATTTTCTCCTTGCTCTCTCTTCTCTTTCTCTCAAATGCTCATGAAAGAATGAATTGTTATTTTCCTCTTCTCTTCTCCTTTTATTCTCTAAATGACATTTTGGGTTACCCTAAGATCTAATGGCTGAGATTTTTTTAGATCTAAGGATGAGAATAAATGTGCATTTAATTCTCACTTTCTATTTTTTAACTCGCCCATGTAAATAAAGACCCACTTAGCCTTTTAATTTCATAGTCACTTTTTCACTTTCTAATTCTGCATTGACTTTAATAAAGTCACCTTTAAATTAGAATGTAACTTTACCACTTATAAAGTCACTTTTAAATTAGAGTGCAACTTTACCACTTATAAAGTCACTTTTAAATTAAATTGACTTTACCACTTATAAAGTGACTTTTAAATTAAATTGACTTTACCACTTATAAAGTCTCTCTATGAGAAAAGAAAAAAAAAAAATTGGACACTTTTCCCTAGGCCAAAGATCAAAGCCTTAGGGAACCACTTGTCCTCTAGTACCCAAATTTTAACAGTTTCCTGTAAGTTTTTTTGAAGGAATAAAAAACTAATTTTGAAGAAGGAATTACTTGTGTATTTGTGAAACTGATTTGATGCTTCCGCTCTTTAATTAATAATTTCCATTTATTGTGTGATTGATGCTATGGTTTGAATTGAATCTCAGCAATTTACTTGTTTAATTGAGATCATAAGGACTTTAGTCACCTAGGCTTGGAATTTTCACATACTTGTTTCCAAAAATTTGTGATATAGGTTGCCAAATTAGGGCTGTTGTTGCTACACATCATTGGCTGTCAACAACCCCCTAATCTCTCTTGAGAAGAAGCCAATGACCCCATCTGCCCAACAAACTAAGGCACTAATTATTCCTTCCAACCAAACAGAAAAATTGCAAAGAAAATCATTAGATCAGATTGCTTTACAGATCATTTACACCTCAAATACCATGTTTAAGTTGGCTTGTATTTGCATCTTTATCCGTGTATCATGTTGATTTATAAATCTAAATGGCTAACTGAAATCTGATTTAAGTCTAGAACCTAATTTGATAAACACAAACACTAGATCAGAAGTAAGACTATGCTATCTTCCCTTTCAAACCCCATAATGACACAAGCTTAGTTTGACCTTACAGATTCCCCCTTGACTAGAATCCTTCTAGCCTAAAATAAGAAAGGCAAGACTACTGAGATGACAGTGGGTAATTTGGCTAAGCCACCCTTGGGGTTTCACAAGTTGTATTTAGAGGACATTTCCACAAAGTGAGAACCTGGGAGGTAACACTGCCCTTAAGTTCTCTCCTTTTAAGTGATGGATGAGCAAAACAATTGTGTAGTGGTCTATTTATAAATGGAACAATCAAAATGAGGTATTTCGTGTTTTTTTATTAAGATGCCACAATTTTTGAGAGGAACACAACAAAAAGCAATGGCATATGTTTTGGACACCATTTTTTGACTAAACTGTTTAACAGCTGCTTCTTTCAGCAACAATGCAAGACTGCCATTTGTGGTAAAATAGAATGAGAGTCATTATTGTTTGACTTCAATCACCATAATGCAGGATGAGCTTTCCCAAAATCATGTTTTGTACCACTCAAATAAGTAATTCCTGTGTAACTGCTATAGAAGATAGAATATGAATTTCAGGGTTTCCGATTTGAAAACTACAACCCTTCAACATATAATATGAAAATGAAATTAACAATTCAAAAACGAAATGTAAGAAGATGCATTTTAAAATACCTTCTCTGTAAGTTTAACAAGCATAGCTTCTACAGCAGCAGCATCAGTAGATGACTTGTATGTAGTTTCCAGAGTTTGGATAGTAACCGATGTATCCATTTTAACAGATGAAAATTCTCTATGCTCATCCTGTTAGTTATAGTTCTGTTTCAATGTCAACATTGGTCCACAAAACACAGACATGGCAATATATTATCTCATGCAAAATATATACCAATAATGCACTTAAGATATGCTTTTTACCTGCCAATTTTTGCACATAGAAATGATTCTATCAAAGTCTGTATTGATTGCTCGGAGAAAGTGATCTGATGGGCTTTGCATGACAGGACAGGGAAAGCCTGCATTTGCAAAGTGCTGCTCTAAAAAAATGTGTTAGCAGGAAGATGAGATGGTACTGCATTAAAAATATACTCCATAAACAGAGAAAACAATTTCATTAAATCCCAGTTATTAACATTTCCAGAAGCCTTTTCATTCAATAACTATTGAGTTGCAAAAATGTGGTGTGACAAATATACAGGGATCCCATTACCAAATATATAAGTTTATGCAGCTTGGTATGGTGCTATAATCCTAAGAATTTTATAAACTTAACCATGGTAATCTCTAACTACATAAACTAGAAGATTATTATCATCAGCGGGTAATTTAAAAGTAACTGGACTAAGCAAGGGTTTTGAACCACCATGTGCACATCTCATCATTTTGATATGTTTTCCATGTATTCCAATGTGTGCCCATTGTCTGCATCTTATAACAAGTTTTGCAGTGAAAGAAGACATTTAAAATGTCAGTGTTTGTTGATCTGTAAACTGTCGTGGATATTCCACTAGAACAGTTCGTCGCAACAGATTTTGTATTATGCTGAAATCTTTTTTTATGTCAGCTTACTTCCTTAGACCTCAGATTTATTAGCACTAGCTTATTGCTCAAATTTATAAAAATAACTAAAATACAAAAAAGAAAGAACAAGCAAATGAACACACTATCCATGCAAATAAACACAAGATGTGTACTAGGAAACCTAATACAGGTGAAAACCCAACTAGAAGGTGGTGTCTATGGTCCGCTCTTATTTATTCAGTTATGAAAATGCAAATATAAAGAAAGGGGCACTCACAATGTAATTCCCTTTGAGACTACAGCTTGAATAGCCACTACAAATTTTTCTTCCTCCTCTATTATGTTCTCAAATCCCACTATTAGATGCTCTATTCAACTATGGAAAATATACAATGCTAAAAAATTGAACCCCTTTCTCTTCCTAGCAGCCCTGTATTTAAAATAGCCTGATAGTTGTGGAGGGTTAGGGTTTTTTGCATCCTCAACCCTCAATTAGTATTAGGGTTTGGAACCTTCTAGAATCTTCTTGAAAGTGCACATGTGGCTAGCCCCACATGTGTGAGTAATGCACATTGACATGGCAATCACTCAATATTATGGTGGTCAATAATGCAGGTCAACTTGCAAGAGGCATAACTTTCGCATATGAGCTTCGATTGAGGAGATTTTTGCACCGTTGGAATGTCTCAGTGTGTAGAACAACATCAAGGGGCTGTGAGGTACACAGCAAAGTTCTAACCCCCAAAAACTGTTGTTGGATGCTTCAAAATGGCTATATAAGGTTCTATAAATGCTTCAAAATGGCTAAAATGTCACAAATCCTTGAAGAATGACCTGTTCGCTAAGAAAAGTCTAGGGCATAATTTCTGCAAAATCATGTTAAGTCATCAGTGTCATATTGTACATAAAAACAACAGAGGACTGACTTGAAGTATCTCATACTTGAAGGACCTTGTCACCATACAAAAATCAGATTGAGACTTTTGAACACGTTGTTCACCTGATATCTGCTATGTTGTGAACACGTTGAGCCAATTCTTGGTTGAGCCTTGACATGTGCATTCTGTTGCAACAAAACATATATTGAGATATCTGAGTGGCGCCATTGAGTATGGTTTGAGATATGTTTCTAATGGAAAATAGCAGTTGCATGGTTTCACTGATGTTGATTGGGCTAGATGCACTGATGACAGAAAGAGCACTTCTAGTTTCTGTTTTCGCTTGGGCTCTGCTATGATTTCATGGACAAGTAAGAAGCAAACTTTTGTCGCTCTTAGTATGGCTGAAGTTGAGTATATAGCTGCATGTTCTGTTGAAATATGTAACTAGGTTCGGTCTTCATAATGGCATATGTAATCGTGATTTTATGTATTTAATGAAAAATAATAAATAATAATAATAATAAAATAAATAATAAATAATAAAATAATAATAAAAAATATATATATATTATATATATTATTTGTATTCTTGAGGCATGGGTTTCATGCTCAAAGGAAATTTGTTTTTAGGTCAAGCACCCATTGAGTGCTTCTAGGTTGTCATAAAGTCAATTGAGTCGTTGTCATGTATTGAAGACCCATTTGGGCATGTTACTTGTTATATAGAAAAATTTATTGAGTCAGAATAAAGTCAAAAGACCCTCCAAGACCTCGTCATGGCACAAAGATCAAGTCGGCCTACATGAAGGAACAATT
Organism: Pinus taeda; assembly: GCA_000404065.3. Taxonomy (NCBI): domain Eukaryota; kingdom Viridiplantae; phylum Streptophyta; class Pinopsida; order Pinales; family Pinaceae; genus Pinus; species Pinus taeda. The sequence goes on along the minus strand of APFE030842021.1, from coordinate 33,683 downwards.
CAGCCTCAAGATAGCAATTCGTACCCCACACAAGCCTATAAATAAGAAGGAATTCAACCTCATTTGGAGACTCACTCAAGCAAGTTTGATATCCTTGAGATAGAAGCTGGAAAAGGACGAAAAAGAAGAAGAAGATCAAGATCAAAGTTGTTGGGCCTCTCTCTCTCTCTCTTTCGTTAGGGTTTCTATAGTTTTTGGGCTAGATGAAATTCTGAAGTTGCATCAAAGATGTGACGCTACAAGGTCGAAGTTGTGAAGTTGCATCGAAGCAGTGATGCTGCAAGGTCGAAGCTGTGAAGTTGTGACACGACAAGGTCAAAGCTGTCAAGATGCCTCTAGATCGAAGCTGTGAAGATGCCTCTAGATTGAAGCTGTGACGCTGCTAGGTCGAAGTTGTTGAAGCTGCATCAAGGTGGAAGTTGTGAAGTTGTTAGGTCGAAGTTGCTGAAGCTGCTAGGTCGACGTTGCAGAAATTGTTGTTGGAGTCGAAGTTGCTAGAGAAGTTGTTGGAAGTTCGAAGGAAGGATGATTTGGTCTTGGAGGGTCTTGGTCAAGGGTCATGAATTCGTTAATTGAAGTGTTATAAGAAGAGAAGGGTTCTGATGGGTTTTCCTCTCAATTGGAGAGGTTTTGGCCCTGGCTGATTGCCTATATCTTGTTTCCTATTGTCTCATTGTTCTTTAAGATTTGGTAGTTGTTTGATGATAGAGAACACTAATAATAATAAAGGACAAAAGAAGTTAATCTAGTAAAGTAAAAATACATCACAAGCAATTATCAAAGTAAGGGAAATCACTTACACTTGTTGCCACCTAGATTTCTCAACATGTTTAGCCTGTTGAGAAGTTGTCACTTTGTAAGCTATCTACTGGTTTGTTGATCAGGGGTTGTAATCGACTGTGATATATTATGACAATCAAAGTTGTGTGAAGCTTTTGGAGAATTTGCTTTTTCATAACAGGTCAAAGCACATTGAGATCAAGTGTCACTATATTCAGGGTTTTTCATGTATTCAAGTTTCTGTGATCCAATAATAAATTAAGCAAAGTCTTTCGGTAGAAATCACATAAGAGAAATTTTTGGCCGACGCGTTTCGAACCAACAGGTGTGGTTCATCTGGTCATGATGATGAACAACACTTGTTGGTTCGAAACATCTCGGCCAAAAATTTCTCTTATGTAATTTCTACCGAAAGACTTTGCTTAATATATTCAAGGTGTTGTCATATGAGGAGTTGTGAGGCTCGAATACATTGATGAGTAGGTTGTTGATGTTTTGACTAAGCCACTGACCCGAATGAAGTTTGTTTGCTTCTGTGAGAAGCCTAAAGTAGCTGAGGATTCCTCTTGAAGAGAGAGAGAGAGAGAGATTTGAATCTCTAACATCATGAATCTCTTTTGGGGTTGACTGAGAAACCATGGTTTATGGCTAGGAAGATTGTTTTGGTTACTCCCTTAGGTCATCGTATTTGACTAAGAGACCATATGGTCGACGAGATTGGCCCTTTTTGACATCAAGATTAGGATTTTCCTCCCTTAGGTCATGGACCGAGAGACTACATAGTTGGGGAGTTTGAAATTGAGATAGGGATTCCTCCCTTAGATCATTGAGCTTGACTGAGAGACCCTTGTTTATGGTCAGGGAGATGGAACCTGTGTACTATCTTAGGTCATTGGGTTTGACCAGGAGACCATTGATATGGTCGAAGGGTTGGATCATGATTACTCCCTTGAATCATTGTGTTTGGTTGAGAGACCAATAGGTTGGTCGGGGAGATTGATGTTGAGTTCTCTTCCTTGAGTCATTGTGTTTGACTGAGAGACCAAGTGTACTTGGTTAGGAAGATGGATTTTTGAGTACTCTCTTGGGTCATCGTGCTTGAATGAGAAACCATTGCATATCGTTGGAGAGTTTGGCCTCATTAATTGATCCCATGGTCAGTTGGGCACTGACTTATTGGGTTTTGGCTTATGGGATGAGTTTGAAGCTATGTATCTTTCCTTATGATGAGACTTGTAAATTTGATCTCTCCCTTGAGTTGTTACTAAGAGACCAATGAATTGGTCGAGGAGATTGATCTTGAGAGAGAGAGAAAATGAAAAGTACCTCCCTAGCTAAGAGGGAGTGTTGAAAATTGGTAGCTTTGGTCGGTATTTTCATTGGCAAATCAAAGGAGAAATATTGTATTTTTCATGTTCACCAAGTTGGCCTCATGTGCATAAGTCGGCCCTGTTGACTGCTGGAGTAGCACCTGATGATTATGTGACGACTCCATTGCCCAAGGATGATCCAGAGGGCACTTGTACCATCAGATGTCATCAGTCAACAGAGTTTTTAACTCTCCTTCTATCTTCTCATCATCTTTCTTCTTTGTACCCAGATTCCACACCCTGCGGGGAATTGTAATAAGTGATGCTAGTATGATGAGTTTCTTGAATTTGTAACAGGCCTAGGATGTGGGACTCGATCAGCAAACGAGTACACCTTGGAGTGCTTTTTTTATCCGGTTAATTATCCCTTCTTTTTCAGAGGCGGATAATTCTCTGGATTTTTTCACTCATTTTTACCCCAAAGCCGAGGTGACGGTTTGAAGATTGAGCCCCTGACACATCTTAGTGTCTAGGTCGATGTATATTACCATACTAGATCACACATAAAGTTTCGTGGAATTTGGCTAGGTCTAAGTAGGATTTTTTAATAGTTAAAAATTTCCCGCAAAACGGGATTTTTTAATTA
>APFE030842021.1:0-28809 GCA_000404065.3 Pinus taeda | reverse complement strand
CTTATTTAACTCAAATAATTCTCCTAGAACTTTACATCTTAGCTTTTAGCTTAACTTTCCATTAGGGACCACCCCCTAAGCTAGCCTAGGAGATAGCTAAAACGGAGAGAGTTGGGATCAGTGTGACAGCCCCTTCTCTGAGTTCCCTGCCACCAACCACACCTTGTGGGGTTGAAGGCTTTTCTCGCTAACTGTGTAGGTAGGTGCGGGCGGCAGGGTCAACAGGCCCCACCTATTGAATGGGTTTGACCCCAAGGTCAAAACCCACCTCATAGCACACATATAATTTGGAGTTCGATTGACCTCATTTGGTATCCATCCATCACATCAATTCGTGAACCAAGAAGATTTGCTCACATGTGTGAGAAGGAGAAGAGGAAGTTTATCTCTGCATTTACTACCTATTTGATTTTTGTTTGACCAGCGTTGACTTGGGATTGTCTATTGAAGTTTGATTGAATTCTTAACTGATCTTGGAGGCCAAGTTTATCTGTGATTCATTAACTGGGTTTGACCAAAATTATATCTTTGTTATGTATTTGTGATTCATTGACTGGGTTTGACCAAAATTATATCTATGTTCGAGGTCGTTGACTAAGAGTTTACCACAGGTCAGCTATGGCACCTTGACCAAGTGTTGATTATGATATTGCAAGCCGAATTTTGGCCCTTTGTGAGGTTGCCTCAGGTTGAAATTTTGCTCCTTTGTTGCAAACTTTGACTTGGACCAGTGTTGACTATTTCTCTCCCCTTTGACTAGTTTGAAGGCATTTATTAGGGTTAGATATTGGTATTTTGATTAGAATATTCTAATGTATATTTTGATGAATTGAACTCTCTCTCACAAGGAAATAATTTTGGGTTTTGCCCTAGTCATTGACCTAAATTTTAGTGTCTCATGTCTTATCGTTTACTATGATCTCTATTGCTCTACTGAAGAAGTTAATGGTTGAAATCGAAAGGCATGACCAGCCATTCATATAGACCTTGCCTTGTCTTGAAGGCAATCTTCTAGTCGTCTTCCTCTTTAATGCATCTTGATTGCGATCCAACTTGGTGAAGTACTTAGCATGCTACCATTCATCTAACAAATCATCGATCCTAGGCAAAGGATATCAATTCTTGAGAGTGATTTTGTTCAAAGCTCTGTAGGCGATACACGTTTGCCAAGTCCCATCTTTCTTGGGTACTGTCATGATAGGTGAGCCACAAGGTGAAGTGCTTGGTCGAAATGCTCCCTATTCCAATAGTTCCTACAATTGTTTCTTCACTTCATTTGCTTCTAAAACAAATTGTCCATGCAATCCAATATATGGTCATGGGGAGTAAGGCAATAATTGTATCTTGTGCTCCACCTCCCTCTTAGACAGGAAGCCTTCAAGCTCCTAGAACACTCCTCCATAAGCCTACAACAACTCATCCAACTATTATGCCTATTCTTTGGTACATTCCTCTAGGGATGCCTTTAATCTTATCAATTCCTGCCCTAGTTAATTCTCTCTTAAGAAAAGAAATGCATACTTGTTACTAGAAGTAATCAACTTTTTGGCTAGGTTGGCACTTATTAGTGAGATCTTCGATTACCTTTGTGTGTGTTGGTTACGTAAGACATCCCATCCTTAATCAGGAAATACTAGTTTTCCCTCTGCAAGAAGATCACATCCCTTGTATAAAAGTAGGGTCTTCCAAACACTACACCACGCGTGTCAAGGGGTGCAAGATCTAACTTCACTTCATCAATAAAATCTGCGCTTATAGCAAACTTGATTTCACGCTATTTCATGACCTTCAACTTTGCATCCTTATTTACCCATCCCAATGGATATCGGCTAGGATGATCATGAACTTTCAAACTTGAACCCAAGCTTGTTGACCGGATTGACTACTATGAGGTTGACCTGTGAACCAAAATTGAATAGAGAATCTACATTGATCTTTTTGACCTAGATCTTAATGCGGAAGAGTTTTTCATCTCCTCTTCCTTCTGATGAAAGCTACATAAATTCACCTCCTTCTACACCTAAGGTGCAAACAATCTTCTCATCTGCATCCCAGTTGCTCTCTACCAGTTTACTTGAATCTATAACCAGCAAGTTCTTCTTCTTAGCATCCTCCTTACGGTTATTTGGATTCAACTTTGGACATAACATCCAACACTTATCTTCAGTATGACCATTGATTTTACAATGATTGCAGTGATTGTTTGGATTCTTCAACACTAACATACAATAGTTGTCATCCTCTTTTTTTGCTTTCCACTTCTTCTTCCCTTCTTGGAAGCATCTTGGCGATCTTTTTGTTTACAACCACTTGGTTTCCTTTCTTAAGGCATATGTTCTCTAGGAATTATGCTTCCACATTAGCCTCAGGAATGGTCCTTAATTTGAAGAGCACCACTTACTCAAATGACTATATAGACCTCAAGATACTTAAGGAGTACATCTAGGTACTTAGGAGAGATACCCAACATCATCGCCATCTTTCTAAGTTTAGTTCTTGTACTCTTCCACACTCTACCCTTGCCTCTATCTGAAGTGATGCCAATAGATCCACTAGTCCTCTACAGACCCAATAGGATACAAATAGGACTTGATGAGGCTTTTAAACATCTCCTACTTAATTAGCAATGGATCACCCTCCAACCTATGTGTCTCCATGGGGCTTTCTCAATAGCTTAATGCATAACCCTATAGTTTCAATCGAGCAAATGGAAAAAAAATATCTTAGTCTATACCATGGCCACTAAAGGAATGAACATTCAAAAAATCAACATTACCTTTGTGATGGTCTTTCATCATGACATTTTCTAGTTTGCATCAATATCCTGCATACATATCGACACATCTCCCAAATATATATAATATATATAATATATATATATATTAATTATAAAGGGTAAAAGGTCTCTTTCTTTTTCAAACTCCATCAGAGTCTTCATATCTTCCATGGAGATATACTAGTCAAATCTTCTTGTTTTTCCGGATGTTGATTGCCTTTGCCATGGTTGCATATTCCATGATCTCTTCCTCCCTTTCTTCACACATTTTATTCTCAGGAGCTTTCAAACAGAGTTCCTCAATTGTAGTCAACCACCTCATACTTCATATGAGGACATATTATGTTGATTTCATCTAGTGCATGTGTGACCCTTGCATTCGTACATCCCTTTGAGGGAGGAGATCCTTTATTTTGATCATGCTCTTAAGATAGACCATTGGTTCATGATATCTGCAACCATATGACATGACTTCCACAATATCAAATGTAAGCACACATACCTCATTTTTCCTTTAGGTCATCCATACTTCCTGCAGCAGCTTCCTTGATTGAAAGAGCTTCAATCCCTTGATCTGCTTCACTTTTATGTCATCATACCATCATCCCATGAATTCCATAAGACTGGAATTCTTGATGAAACACTTGCTTCCCCTCATGATCAGTGAACCTTTCAATGAAGATTCCATCAGAGAATCTTGAGGATCTAGAGTATTCCCATTAGCAAATGTTTCCTTTTGACAGATGTATGATGAACCTTGTACTAGATGACCTTGTCACTTGAGATTCCCAAGAGCCATATGCTTGAACTCTATGACGATGTCCCAAGCTCTTGCTATTAATGCTTCTATGATGCCTTGATGCATCAATATTTTACTTAGTGAATCATGATAGCCATATCTTACAACAGAAGACTTAGGAACTTGAAAAGAACTTAGGTGAGGAAGACTATCTCACTCAAAGTAGGGATCTCTTACTTCCTCTATCTTTGACTTCTTCTTTTCAGCTTCCTCCACTTTTTTTGGTGATATGAGCTTCTTCTCTTCCTCTTTTGTTATTGTCCTTCTTAATATTAGGACAATCTCTTTTGTAGTGTCCATATTCTTGACACCTATGACATTGGATCTTAGCCATGTTCCTTTTCCTTTTCGGAGAAACAGACTTCCCAAATTTTTCTTTGCTTCTTGCCATTGTAGCATAAGCTTGATTTTGCTCACCTGCTCCCACATCAAATATGGCATTTAGTCTAGATTCTTCAATCTTGCACAGTGACCATATATCCTGGAAAGGAGTAGCTTCTCTCTTCCCATAAATACTTGAAGTAAAGTTACCCCACTCCTCCGATAGTGCATTTAACATAATTGTAATCATTTCTCTATCAGACATGACTTCTCTCAGATCTTGTAGTTGATCGCGGATCTCCCTGCTTTCCTGTATCTACTTCTTTGTCCTTCCTTGATAGGAAGGTTACTAATCTTCCCAAGGGCAACATCTTCATCAAAGGTGACATCATGACTTATCTCCACTTCTCTTTGACCAGGCACATGGAAATATACAAGGCTACCAAAAATTCTAAAGTGAGAAACATCGGTTTCTTACTGATGAAAACTTCTACGAGGGTTTTGGAGTCCAATGCTTGATGAGGGCATCTATTTTGAACATACACGGTAGTGTTGGTAGCTTTCGCCCATAAGAACTTCGAAAGGCTTTGATCATGAAGCATGGCACGAGTGGCTTCTATAATAGAACGGTTCTTCCTTTCAGCAACACCATTTTGCGCAGGAGTATATGTGGTAGTAGTCTCCCTCTTAATGCAAGCTTCTCTTCAATAGCCATTGAACTCATTTGATTCATATTCAGTTCCATTATTGGTCCTCAATATTTTGATCTTCTTCCCTGTTTGATTTTCGACCAAGGCTTTGAAAGAACAGAACCATGAGAATACTTTGTCCTTCTTCTTCAAAAAATATATCCAATTTTTGCGAGAGAAATCATCCACAAAGATAGCATAATATAAATATCCTCCTATGAGTGTCACGGGAATCATACCAGATAGATCAAAATGAACCAATTGCAAAATGTCGGTAGTCGTGCTATCACTTGAGGGGAATGCTCCCCTGTATGTTTTCCTTCGGCACATCCCTGACAAACACCTTCATTTTCTACTTTAAATTCAGGTATACCTGTCACCATCTTCCTCACATAGAGTAGAGCCTTATAATGTAGATGAGCAAACCTCTGGTGCCATAATTTAGATTGAAAAGATGTGTCGCAAGACATAACTCCCAATGGGCTTCCTCCAACTTGATATAGGCTATCAACCCTGAATCCAAGAGTAATTGCTTCTTTAAAATTTCTTTTCCAAACACGTACCTTTCCATCAATGAATTCCACCTTAGATCCTTTGTCCTCCATCACTAGGATAGATACCAAGTTCTTCTTTAGATCGGGTACATATAGTACTTCTTGTAGATGAATGATGTTACCTTGATTCAATTGAAGAGTAACATTCCCAACTCCTTTCACGGGATAGGTGGCATTGTCTCTAAGAATGATTTCCAAATTTGTATCATTTTCTATCAGATTTGAAAGAGCTTCCTTATACCCAGTCAAGTGCCTTGAGGCACCACTATCAATCAACCAATTTCCCAAGGTATCCAAGGAGAGGCAGTAGAGAGGGCAGATATAAGATAAAATTATTTTTGCTTGTTATCTACAACATTAGATTCATCACACCTAGAGTTTCTTGATCTTTTGGGAGGTCGACCATTTCCATGTTGAGTAGCGGGAGCATTCCTTTTTCCTTTGTTGTTGAATCTGCCATTCCTTTGATTGTTGTTGCCACTGAAATTGTTGTGGTTGTGGTTGTCATCATCATGAGGTGTATCCCTTCTATTAGGACACTCCCTAGCATAGTGGCCAAACCTATTACAAATGAAGCATCTTCCCTTCCTTCCATCTTTGAATCCCAGTCTTCCTTGACATTGCTTCTTTGAACCTGCATTGTTCTTCTTTTTAGCATGAGCAGAGAATACAGTAGCTTCATTCCTATTTGAAGGCCCTTCCTTCCATCTTTGAATCCCAATCTTACTTGACATTGCTTCTTTGAACTTGCATTGTTCTTCTTTTTAGCATGAGCGGAGAATACAGTAGGTTCATTCCTATTTGAAGGCATGTCTATCTCCATAATCCTTGTCTCTTCTTGAGTGCATCTAGTCAACAATTCATCAAAACCTGGAATCCTGTCATTGTTGAGGATAGTCACGAAGGAGTCCTCCAAGGGCAATGAGAGTGAGCTCCCTATCAGCAATAACTTCTCCGATTGAAAGATCATTTTTTATCTCGTAATCCTCATGAAGTAGGATTGGATATCTTCACCTCTTCCCTTATTTATGTCCTTCAACTTGTTCTTAAGGAAGAGAACTTGGTTTGCATTGCTAACTTTAAACATGCCAACCAACCTGTATGCAACAAAATGCTTGTTAATGGAATCCCTGATGATCTTCTTTGCTTTGATCTTCAGTCCATAACATCTTGCTCTTCCAAAGTCAAATCAAGAGACATCTTCCATGCATGATAATCAGACTTATGATTGAGCTTGTCATCAGGCTTGAAGTAAGATGCGAAAGCCATTGACTCTTGTCCTTGTCCAACAAATCTCAGTGATTGCTCTTTTCACTCTTGCTTGGGCTTTGTATTCACCTCAGCTCCGATACCATGTTAATTTTAGATTAACAATGGTATGTTCTACACTTAAGAGCAATTTACTTCAATTTTTCTTATTAGCCCAATATCAATTTCCAGATTAGCAATCACATTAACATGATAGTACATGCAGATAGAACATAAATAAAAAGTAGAAGAAAAGCCAAGACAAGAGGACACAATATTTGGTAGATGCCAAGGAAAAAACCCCAATGTGGGGAAACCCTTTGATCAAATCTTCTTATTATTCGTCAAAAGTTCAGCAAAGAGAGAGAATACAATATAAAAAATTCACTTGCCCAATTATAGTCAAGTTTGTCCAGTCAAACTACAGTCAATAGGATGCCCTAACCAGAAAGTCAACGTTGGTCAACTTAGCATAAATCTTCCTCCATATCAACACGATCAAACCCAGTCAAATTGACCTCCAAGGATAGTCTGAATCAGCCCAAAACAATGCCAAAAATATCAGTCAACGCAGAGTCAAACTTGCAGTCAATGTTGGCCAAACAACTCATAATGCCTCGATTTTTGTGCCCAAAAATGCGGCTTGCCCAAATAGAAATTCTCCTAGGAAAATCGCAATCAAACAAGGTCAATTGCTACTTGGTCAACGTTGGTCAACATTGGTCAACCCTTCTGCAATTTGGTCAACGCATAAAACAGAAAATTATAGACTTGTCCTTCGCACGTGGAGGAGAGAGGCTACCCAGAAATTTGTACAACCAATCATATGAGGAGAGAGAGAGAGATATGTGAGTGATGAATGATGTCCAAATGAGGTAGTGCACCTTCTATTTATATGCAACATTGAGGGTGAAGAGACATCTCTTTTGGGCTTCTAAGCCTACATTAGTTTGTTGGCCGACCTTGACAATTTGTCCATAAACAAAATAATTCATAATTCCATTTGTACATGTCAGATGGAGATGATCTTAGGATCAATCCTACACCTCTCGAAAAGAGGAATCCAATAAAAATATCAGTTTCATCATGTGAGTTGTCCAAGGTGGATTTTGGCCCTATTTGCCGAATTTAATATCTATAAATACTTGTAATTTGTAAATAAGTAATGAAATGAACTAAGTTACTAATTAATGTCTTTTTCTTTGCAACACATTGGTGGGAGTCATTTCACGGCCAATGCCCTCAATTGCAAAAGTTTGCAATTAGAGTCCTCAACGAAACTTGCAGTGCTTTAGGTTGTGAGCGCAATTGCTATGTTTTTGAGCGCATACACACAAAGAAGAGAAACTACTTGGAACAAAAACTATTAGATGATCTTGTCTTTGTAAGTTTTTGGTAGCATCGGAAGTGCTCTAGCCTTGAAAATTGGTGGAGAGGCTAATGCACAAGAGTTCTAAAGAACCCAGAAACAGTTTGGTGAAATTCCTAAGTCTAAACTTAGGAAAATTAAAATATTAATGGGTATTAATCAAAATATGGGTGAGAATGATATAGAAGGTGGATCAAGTCATGTTTTAATCTTAGCCGTTGATAAGAGACTTAATCTCGGACGTTGAAGACTCAACAGGAAAAGTATATAATGGAGGCTTGGGGTTCATTTGGAAACACACACGAAGAGAACGAATTGATCAAGAATTCAATTCCTACGGCAAGGTTTGCTAAGGATTTCGAATTAAGTGATCATTCTGCAGCAGAGGGGTAGTGAGAATCTGGGAGGACTTTCCAGAGAGTACAGACAAAGAAGCGGAGAGAGCTAGAAGAGCAGAAAAGTTGCATGTCACACAAAAGCCAAAACTGTCGGGAGAGCTGATGCAGAGGAAGCGCAGTCGCCGGGACAACTAACGCAGAAAAGTTGTCTATCACGCAAAATCCAGAACTATCAGAACAGACAAAACTGTCGGGAACTGCCAGGAACTGTCAGAACAGTCAGGAGAGCTAATGCAGAGGGCAAAGAAGGTGATGCAGGGTTGACGCAAAGCCAGTGCATAAATAGTCAGGGTTAGCCAGTCTTGTGTTGGATCAGCCAGGATTCTGTCAGGTGAAGTAAGGTAAAACTCACTCATATTTTCCGCCAATATTTTCTCTGTTAAGGATTGCTAGATGAGCATCCTAGATTTGTATTCAGATATTTCTCCTGCATAATAATAAACCCTCAGAACTGCTGCATCGGTTTTCCCACATTGGGTTTTTCCGGGGACAATTGTGTCCAAAAATAAGTGTGTCCTATGTATCTTGTTCTTTGCTCTGTTTTCTGATCCATGAGATCAAATATTTAATTAGTGTAGGCTGTAGAAGTAATTTGCTTCAGTATTCAGAAGAATAACTTGATGAAAGCAATTTAAAATGAAGTAGGTGAAGTAGATTCAGATTTGTTGTAGTAGGGGTTCCTTCACAGTGTAGGAATTTTCACATGCTATTAGAGCCATTGATTTTGAAACAGGAAGCGCAGATCTAGTGCTGAGCAGTGAGGCCAAAAGCTGCACTTGGTAGTAATTTGAATACCCTTGAAGGGATTGCGCAGTCCTTGCCGAGAAGCAAATCCGAGGAAATCTCTCTCTAAGTGAGACGACAGAAAGGTATGATTTCCAGTTAGTGAGTTTGCAGAGGCAAAGGGAGTGACGCGGAGCCTCAGCGCAATGCTTGAAGGGGGCAGTTTCTGTCGGGGCAAAAATCCACTGGAAAGGAACGAAGACACGTAGAAGGGGAATTTTCTCCTCAAAGAACTTTCTGCCAGAAAGTTCGAATTTCTCACTTGCTGAGCAGCTGAGCAGTGCTAAGTAGTGACTAGAGGAGTCAGTTCGACAATTGGGTGAGATGGCATCGCATGGGCTAAGAGATCAAGACAGGTTGGATGGTGCCTCCAACTATGTCAAATGGAAGACCAGAATCTTAGTTGTTCTGGAGGAATATGATCTTGAGGCCTACGTCAAAAGTGTTGTAGTTGTTCCTGCTGACAACAATCAAAAGAAGAAATACAAGGCCGAGCAAGGGAAGGCAAAGAGGCTCATTCTCGATGGAGTTCGAGATCATGTGGTCTCACACTTGCATGGCAAGGATACAGCCCGAGAGATGTGGGAAGCCTTGTCTTCATTGTATGAGGGCTCTTCCGAACAGTGGAGGATGTATTTGGAGCAGAAGTTGCAGCAGACTTTGATGCAAAGAGGAGAAGGGGTGAATCTCTATCTTTAGCGTCTTTAGGACACTAGGGACCAGCTTGTTGCAGTGGGGTCCACTCCTCAGCCAACCGCAATGGTGAAGATAGCCCTGAATGGAGTCTCGGATGAATGGCAAGTTTTCGTCCAAAGCATATTGGGCAGAGAAAAACTACCTTCATGGGAGGAGATGCGAGCGGCTCTTCAATAGGAGGAGTTAAGGAGGGACCTAGTGAAGGTCAACCTCAATGGCAACAGTGGGAGTGGCACAAAGACGAAGGAGGAGGAGGAGAACGCATCTCTAGCATCGAAGGGACAGCAGAAGCCGAACTGAAAGGAGGACATTTCGAAGGTGAAATGTTTTAGTTGTGGCGAGATGGTCCACTATGCATCCTAGTGTAATTTGAAGAAAAAGGATAAGGTTGCTTCTGCAAAGATTGACGAGGATGAGTTTGCCATAAGTGCCCACGCATCTCCAGGAGGGAGATGGGGCGATATCGAGTTGTAGTTGGGAGTACTACATGTGGGCAGGATCCTCGAGGAGTCCACCTCTTGGATCAATTCCTTGCTACGAGAGCCCAAAATTTTGTAGTATCTTGGGACCAGAGACTAATCAACACAAAGCAAGGTTGGGAGCAGTGCAGTTGGCACAGTATAGGAGTCAACAGCAGCGCAGAAGATTTAGAGGGTCAGAATCAACAGCAATCAGGTTCCAACATTCATTGTATTATGTTGAACACAGTTAAGTTCAACTAATTTTGGATGCTTTTTAGTTGCTTCTCTCAACAACTAAGCTGCCATACGAATGTAGTGTTAGCAGTGGTAGTGCTAGCAGCATAGCAGATGCACCGTTTGAGAGGGAGTTGTAGTACAGATGCAGCAATGGCAATGGCAATGTCATGGGCAACAATACAGTAGCAACAGCAGCACAGTGTTGGCGGCAGCAACAATGCAAAAAGGTGTTGCTTCAGAAACCGAGCAGCATGCAGGTGGACATTGTTGCTAGAGCACTTTCCTCACTAAGAGGGAGTGTTAGTTTTTTGTAGCATCGAAAGTGCTCTAGCCTTGAAAATTGGTACAGAGGATAAGGCACATGAGTTCTAAAGAACCCAGAAACTGTTTGGTGAAATTCCACCCAAATTTTATTTTATTAAAATAATCAATATTTTTAATGGGGTTCTTAAGTCTAAACTTAGAAAAATTAAAATATTAATGGGTATTAATCAAAATATGGGTGAGAATGATCTAGAAGGCAGATCAAGTCATGTTTTAATCTTAGTCGTTGATTAGAGACTTAATCTCAGTTGTTGAAGACTCAACAAGAAAAGTATGAAATAGAGGCTTGGGGTTCATTTGGAAACACACACACAGAGAATGAATTGATCAACAATTTGATTCCTAAGGCAGGGTTTGCCATGGATTTCGAATTAAGTGATCATTCTACAGCAAAGGGGCAGTGAGAATCCAGGAGGACTTTCCAGAGAATACAAACAGAGAGGCGGAGAGACCCAGCAAAGCAGAAAATTTGCCTGTCACGCAGAATCCAGAATTGCCAGAACAACCAAGAGAGTTGACGCAAAGGCAGTGCAGAAGCAGGGAGAGCTGACGCAGAGGCAGCACAGTAGCCGGGAGAGCTGACGCAGAAAAGTTGCCTATCACGCAGAATCCAGAATTGCTGGAACAACGGAAACTGTTGGGAACTGTCAGAACTGTCGAGAACTGCTGGAACTGTCGGGAGAGCTAACACAGAGGGCAAAGAAGGTGACGCAGGGCTGACGCAAAGCTAGCGCAGAAATCGCTGGGGTTAGTCAGTCTTGTGCCAGATCAGCCATAACTCTTCGAGGTGAAGTGAGGTAAAACTCACTCAAATTTTCTGCCAGTATTTTCTCTGTAAAGGATTGCTAGATAAGCATCCTAGATTTGTATTCAGATATTTCTCCTGCATAATAATAAACCCTCATAACTATTGCACCGATTTTCCCGCATTGGGTTTTTCCGGGGACTATTGTGTCCAAAAATAAGTGTGTCCTATGTATATTGTTCTTTGCTCTGTTTTCTGTTTCATGAGATCAAATATTTAATTAGAGTAGGTTGAAAAAGTAATTTGCTTCAGTATTCAGAAGAATAACTTGATGAATGTAATTTAAAATCAAGTAGGTGAAGTAAATTTAGATTTGCTCTAATAGGGGTTCCTTCAGAGTGTAGGAATTTTCATAGTCTTCGTGCAATACAACCTTCGACTAAGGTGGAACCAAATGATGAACAAAACACCTGATCTAGAACCCATTGTGTTGGACAATATTGATCCAACATCAGAATGGGTGGAGGAGACTAAAGATCCTGTGTTTGATGTTGATTTTGTTTTTGACATCGCATTAGCGGGGGATGAAGCAGATTTGGTGGCGCCATCAGAACCAGGATCAGTAGGCGCATCAAGGAAAGGCAAACAACCAATGGAAGGCACTCGTCATGCAGCGCAACCAACTTGTGCTTCCATTAGGTCCACTTTTATGGTTATTGGTGGCAGTGCTACTGAGGTTGCAAATGAGGCTGAGGCATCCTCAGATGATATCTATGTAGCTCTTGTTGCTGATGATGATCATGTGTCTAGTAGTGGTGATGAATTTGATGATTCATCATGTGTAGACTCTAGAGTCTAGAGTCTAGACTTGTAATCTTGTAGTAGGCCAATGGCCTCATAGATTGTAGCATTGTTTTTGGACTTTATAGGCCATTTAGAGCCTCATTTCTTATGTATGTTTTCGATGATATGTATTGCACTAGATGCCATTTTGATATATTCACCTTTACATGGCATATAAATGAGAAAACTTTGAATATTTTGTCTCTATTGGCTTGGAATCATGGTTTTAAATCTTAAAAATAGTTTTTTTCATTAAAATTAATTATTTAATGTATTTTTTTAAAAACCAGTTCATTTAGACCTGACCAGTCGTGGTTTGACCAATTCTGGTTTGAAACTTGGTTCATTAGGTGGATCAGTCTGGCCATCGGTTCCGGATTTTAAAACTATGGGGAAGTCTAAGGTACCATTCTCTTGCTTGTCCTTCAAGCGATAGAGCAAAAAGCATCATGGGCCTATCTTCATCGAAGATCATCCTAGGGGACATCTGCCAATAGAATTCCTCAACAAAGTCACGAGCAATCCAAGTAGCATCCCCTTTGAACTTGGGTAACCATTGGTTATATTTTTCAGGTAATGGTTTGGGATCATCACTCAATTTCAAAGGGGCAAAGACACTAACCAAGTGTCTTTCACTTTTGGTCAACTTGGGTTGGTCTTGTTTTGGGTCAGGGTTAGAACTAGATGTCATCTTTGGGGAAGGATCAATGACTTTCTCAAATTCAGGGAGAAGGGCGGTTTTAACAGGTGATGGAGTTCGTTCTCCCCTTCCTGCAGCAACCCTAGTTGAAGGAGGAATGTTGTCACCTTCAAGTAAACTAAGGGTTTGGACAATGAATGGAGTCGCCAGAGGAATGCTTATAGATGTCGTTAATGAATCAATTCCTCAATGATTCACTAGGGAGGTAGACCTTCTTCCTCCCCGGCAAAGCCACCAAAATGTTATTGCTCAAACTAACAGGGGGTCCTAGAGGGGCACTTGCTAGGTCAAGAGCAACAATGAAGCTAAATCCCACTTTCACCACAGCTAAAGCTTCCTACTCTTTACGAACTATCACCAATGGGAGGAGACCCGATATATAGAGAATCACTTATGAAGGATAGATCAACTAAGATGGGTGTGAAGTGATCTCGGAGATCCTTTCCTAGGGGAGGCTCAAGAATGGGTCTTCATTGCTTCTTAAGCAAGGTACAAGGCTTTCTAGGAGAAGGGGATGAGGATTTAAGGGCAAGGTTTAAGGAGTGTGAATTGTAAGGGAGCTTCCAAAACCCTAAAATCCTTGTTGAACTTGGTTTCACAAGTGGTTTTTTAAGAGTTGACTTTTCAAAGGTATGGGACCACACGAGACCAAGTGGACCCAGGTTAAGTCAAGAGGAAGGAGTCTAGCAACCAATGATAGATTTGACCTAAACAAGGAGGAGAAAGGGATCAAAGAAGTGATTTTCACTAACAGGTGCAAAATGATCCCTATGAGGAACTAGCCTAGGGAAACTTAGGGCAAAAACCAATCTCGAGGCTAGGGCTTGGGAATTTCCTCAAATTTGGAGGAGGCCTAGGAGAGACACCAGCACAGTTGAGGCCAGGAGATCAAAGTTTTTCGATGGGTGGTTGGTTGGGAAAATGATGCCCTAGGCACCCTAATGTGGTTAGACCTAGAGTAAAGAAAGAGAGGTGAAGAAAAATAATTCTTTAAGTGATCACATTATGGTAGTCCAGTGCCTAATCCTTTGGGGAGATTGGAGTCAAGACAAATATGAAAATGGACTTCATTTCTAGGTCAAGGAGGCTCTAAGATCAACTTTGCTTGTCATTAGGGCAAAAGAGAGTGACCTTAAAAGCTTTTCTACTTCGTTTTGCAAGGTAAGGTGGCTTGTCAAGATAAATTCAAGCATTGGATTATCCGTAGAACAATTCGTTCAACATACATGACCCATACATAGACATATGCTATATAGAAACGTAATTCCACAATTTCTCAGTAAATACATGCAGCAACTAGCCCTAGTATAGCGAAAATCTCATCATCAATGCATCTGACAGTAAAAGAATAAATGGCAATAAAATTTTACTTACATGTAAGAGAATATATCCAACCACCAATAAACTTGCCAATCATGAAGCTCCAAGACAAGAAAAGACAAGCCATACATCAAATTCATCCATGCTCCAAAATTTCGTCCACCAAGAAGGAATAGCGAAAATCTCAAGAGAGATACAAGTCCAAACCAAGTGATGATGAGAAATAAACTCTCATCATTTGTATTTATACACTCCTAATGAGTTCGATTTAGCTATTTAAGCCTACATTAGCCCCTAAAATAAAAATAATGTGCAAATAACTAATTTTTGGTGACAAGCCCATCAAACTAACTCAAAAACAAAATAACAAGCCCCTCAAGAGGTCAATAATCAATAATACATATTGTTGGGCTCTCTAAGAAGCTTGATGAAGTCCATAAGTGCCATAATGATGAATAGGACTTCCAAAAGTGATGGACAATGGGTTGGCCCCTTGTTCTCCACATAATAAACCGGTGGTGCTCCCAATGGATGTGAGGGCACACAAGTGACCTCATGGGTCTCCAAGTAAGTCGAAGATGCTTGTAGACCATTTGTAAGGGCTCAGATGATGGTGTAAGCGATGCCACGTCAGCATACAAGTCCTGGGTCATCTGCCAAGTGCATGGTACAATAGTGGGGTTGTCTGGGTGTTGACCACTATGTGTCAACGACCCATAGCAGTACACCCCCTTTTTCGCAAAAGGGATAGCACTTGATCGATGTGTCTGTGTCATCCAGCTATCATCAACAGCCTGACTTCCAAGATGTTATGTAAACCCTTTATGCATGTGTATAATGTAAATAATCTCAACAAGTCCATGTCATATATGTAACGACCTAGATAAACCTACTTTTCTAGTGACGATCTCTATTCTAGGACGTTTTTTGTCTCACCGATCCATTCTCGGATGGTCATCAGAGTTTTCCTTCAGTCTTACCCCAAAGCTGAAATGGATTTTGTCGCTAGGATCTTAGGCGAGTCCTAGTGTTCTGGATCGAGTCTATGTAAAATTAATTTGGGAATAATTCTACCTATTTGGTTAAATTATTTTAGTACAAATTGCTTGGTCTGTTGGATTATATTTGTCGCAGAAAAGGGTGGTCCGCGAGGGTCTATTGTAAATAGGTTTTCCCCCTTGTGATGTAAAAAATATGAAAATCATAATGTAAAGTGTCTTGAGGGTTGGAAAAATAATTTATCCCCTCATAGGTTGATTAATTAAATTTTCTGGCCAAAAAATTAATTAAAATCCTAAGCCATAAATTTAATTAATTCTAGGTCCTAGGTAAATTTAAATTCTCCAAAGGCAAAATTCGTCAATCCTTAAAAATTAAATTTTAAAAGGTCCCGGGACTAAGGTAAATTAATTATTTTGCTAAATTTTAAACCTTTGATCCCTGCGGGTTAAGTCAAAGTTAAATTTTTTGGGAAATTAACTCAAAAAAATTATTTTTGAGTCAATTAAAATGCATTTAATTAAAAATTTCGAATTTTCCTAAATATTTAAATATTTCGACGGATGGGATTAAAAGAAATTTTAATCTTCATCAAAGGTCAAGATTTATTTGACGAAGATCACTCGAACTAGCCGTTGGAGGATTTATCTTTAAATAGGAGGTCATTTGTCAGTCAATGCATCCGACCTTTGAGTCATGTGCTTAACAAGAAGCTCTTGTGTAATCTTTTTCTGAACAATAAAGAAAGACTTTGGGGTTAAGTTCTACTGGTGTTACTCTTCATGGGAATATTGTAGGATGTGTTGTTTTCATGCATATTTTTTTCTAAAGCCATTGGTGATAGCTTCTAAAGAGTGATTTGAGTACAGGGATCTTGCTTAGTCGCTGGGGTTTGAATAATAATCTAAATTTTGAACGTAATAGCAAGTATCTCTATTTGTCTGAGTTTTATTATTATTTTCTCGCTCTATTTTTAAAAGTTGGATTGAGTTTTGCAGGGAAATCTTGATTTTAGATCCTCGAGCGTTAGGGGAAGTTTTCAGTTGGACTAGCCAACTCCCGATCTGTGTTTCCTGAAAAGCCCAACTAAATTAACTCCGGGATTATCATAAGATTTTTTTTGTTGGGGATTCACAAGGGTTTCGAGTTAGCACCTCCTTTAAAAATTTAAAATTTAATTTTTTGTGCGCCTTAATGACAAATCTGGCTGATTAGAGCCTGCAGCTTGTAAATTTTGTAATTATTTTCTAAAGTGGATTTTCTGGGTTTTAGTTTTTATCATCGTATATATCGTTTGGGTGTTTTCTTGTTGTCGTGCAGCTACAGATCTGAGGAAGAAATTTGTGTAGAGTCCAAATCTAGGCCCTGGAGGATAAGATCTGGATCTGTGGGGTTTATCAACATAATTTTCTAGGGATATTATTCAAATTTTTTGCAGTCCAAGGGTTCGAAATTTTTTAAATCTGGAAATTTTTATAAGGGTTTCAGGGATAAATCTGAAGCAAAGGATTCAACATTTTAACCAAAATTTCTGGAAATGTTTTAAAGAGTCCCTAGGCTACCATTTCTTTGTTGATTGGTTTCTTTGATTTGCTGCCTAGGTTTTTGGGTTAACTGCAAAATTTCGAAAAAAAAATTAAACCCTTATCCTTCCATTACTTGAACCTTCATCTGTTGCCTGAGGTTTGCCCATTGTCTGCTGTAATTTTCAAATCTGCTGTTCCTCATCCTCAAAACCCCATCAAAATCGCAGCTCCTTCAAAACCCAAGCCTACATTCTCCAAACATTGTTCCTTTTATTCCCTCTGTTGTTGCCTACGTTTTCAATCAATGTTGCCATCAACCCCTCTCGAGTTCCATTCCACCTATAATTGAGCTCGTTTTCTCCATTAACTCCTTCCCTCTGACCCGCAACCTCTTTTCCTTCATTTTTTCGGACCCTCGCTCCTGCAAATCGCTGCACCTCACGCTGCCTATCCGTGTCTTCTTCATCACCTGCAAACCCGTGGTTCCTCCTTGCTCTATCTAAACCCTTTCTCCTTGCGCTGCATTACTCCCATCAAACATGCGTGTATCCATCAAATTTCACCTGCAATCTTCATCCCAAACCCTCGCTGCCATCTCCCGCAGCCCTTCCCTCCTCCATCCAACATTTCACTCCTCATTTCATTCTGTCGACCTGCAGCTCCTCGTCCATCCCCTCACTAGCTTACCCTCGAGCTTCTCTCCATTATGTCGTCGTCGAGCTCTACCTGCACAACAAACCCAAGCATTTTGATTTCTTTTCTTTTTATTATTTCATTCGTATGCATTAGGTTAGGTTTAGGTTGCTTTAGATTTATTTTATTTTTCCTTTTGATTTCATTTTGATTTGATTCTTTTTATTCATTCGTTTATTTTAAATTTGATTTGTACTATTTGCATTAGTTAAAATTTATTTTATGACTATTTCGATTGGTTTACTTTTTTGATCTTTTTTATGACTTTTTTTATGTTTTTATTTTTCATTATTTTGATTTTGTTTAAAAACAAAAAACAAAAATTTAAAACATTAAAAAAAAAAAATTTAAAATCATTTTTGTGACTTTAAAATTGCTAATGACATAAATCAAAAGCAGAGTTTTCATATTTTTAAAAAAAAATAATAATAATAATAATATTTTTTTATGTGGCCTATGGCCCATCAAATTTAAATTTGACTAAGGTCTTTTGATTTGATTTTCAGTCACATTAAAAATTTGATTTCTTCATTTACCACATAAAATGAATTGCCTAAGGAATAATTAAGCTGTTAATCTAAAGCTCCTTGGTGTCCTTTCGTGGTAGTGATTTCTCTATAGTCATGTGCAATTAATGTTTTAAAATCATTGACTAATGGAGAATGATAAATTATTCTAGATTTGGGTTATTAATGAAAATCATTTTAAATCTAGAATCATTGCTTAGCATTTAAATTTCATAATTCTTCACAAGATTTAATTGCTAGAAACTCTTGCACCATAAATTTTTGGGCATTTGCATTTAATCGTTCATGATCATCGCTTTGCCACATTTATAAACTGCTCGAGATATCTTGTTTCTGTTTAGTCTATGGTTAATTGAATATAAAGGCACTGGTCTATAATTATTTGTGGTTGTGTCTTATTTTAATATATCCATCTCAGTTGACTAGGACCTGTTTACACTCATCAAGTTCTCCATCTTTAAATCTCCTAGAGTCTGTGTTCCACAGATTATTTTCATCCATTCACCTTAGGGACTAACCCCCTTGACTTGTCTAGGAGAGAGTCTAAATGGAGTGAGTAAGGATTAGAATAACAGCCCTTACTCTGAGTGTTGTCGCGATGCCTAGACACTTTGTGCGACAACATTGGGCAAAGGTGGACCAGGTGCATCTTCCTCATCCAATAGATGAATCTCGAGCAATTTCTGAACATCTTTAGGGATCCATGGAGTGTTTGTCTACTGCTATAGAGGCGCATGGCTCTGAACACACACCCTACATGTGCCAATGTAGCCCTCTAGAGGGTTAGGACCTTGTATAGGGAGACCAAACCCAAGATGGAGACCCACTGCATAAGATCCAATGCGTCCCTTAGGCTTCCAGTACAACAAGTCATCAAGGAAATCAAGTAAAAGAGCTTACAAACCATGGACAACAAGTGGAGACTTCATAATGGCATGCCCTTCCATAATGGGCTTTGGCATGTACTACTGTCTCCAAGCTCCAAGTGGGATTAACCAAGTATCCTATTAGTGGTTTCTACTTCTAAAGAGGATAGCATGTCCAAGGTACATCCTTTAAAGGGTGGTGGCATGTGATGGAGAGATGAATGGAGTAGGGAATGAAAGGGGCAACCCTGGGTCACATGATGGGGTACAAGGGTAGCTAATACAAGGGAAGCCCACACTTGAGTATATAATGTATAGGAAGGAGCAATCATGGTATAAGAGGTGCCCCGGCCTTGATTTTTCCACCCTTATTTATATGCCTTTTGCCTTTTATGATTTTTCTTTAATTGACGGCTCAGAGCTTAAGGGGTAAGAGCATGATGTGTGCGATATAGCGATGGATACCCCCTTTAAGGTAGGGTGGTTCATTTCCCACTAGGGGTTGGGACAATCATAGGTTCCTAAATGATAAAGGAGACTCATCTAGGGCTTGTAGGAGCCAAGGTGATGCCCATAATGATGGGTTAGAGCTCATGTATTGGCTCTTTCCCACGTGTTAAATGTATTTGTCCCAGTCATGTTTTGCATTTTGTGGTTCATTTTCCTGTTGAATGTGGCCAATTATGCTTTTACTTTTATTTTCAGCTGCATCAACCTCCGGGTTATTATTCCTAGCCCGACCAAAGGTGTGGGCAAGGGGAAGGAGAAAGCTAACCTTATGTGGACCCAGTGGAGGAATGTGGACCCAAGTGAGAGAAATGATGAAAAGAGGTCATAATGAGTGGAAGGGGAGTAATATCTATGGATGAGGGAGCAGGACCACACAACATAGATCAGGGTTTCCCATGTAATACCATCCCTAAAGCGCAAGGTTCAGTAAAAGAGATCCCAAACTAGGGTCCAAGGCTAACATCCAAAAGAGGTCTAGGGGACAAGAGCACAGACCTAGCCCATTCTTTCCGTTGAATCCCCCCACTAATCCATGCCCAAAAGTGTCCATGATAAGCAAACTACAATACTCAATTACCAAATGACAAGGCATACCTTTAGGTTCGAAAGGCCCACCTTCAAACATACGATCATGGCAAATGGGTGAGGGGCCACATGGTTGGCTCACGTGGCAGAGAAATGGCACAACGAGCTAGTTGGTGGCTGCAAGGGGCTGCTGGTTGCCAGCGGAGGACCATCTTGGAAAAAAAAAATCTTCTAGGGATATCATCCACAAAATGGTGGGTAACAAGACCCATCATTAACACTAACAATGGAAAAAGATGAATATTTCAAATGAAAAGTTCTTCAAAAACAATACATTCTCTTTTTTGATGGTGCATCCAAAAGAAAACTTGGGGTGATAGATGTGCGGAGGGGTTATTTACAACTACAAAGGACATAAAGAATTGACCCACACCTAGGCTTTAGGATAGACATTTAACAACCAGACGAGCAAGACAAGTCAAGAAGCACTCTCTGATTATCATTTGGCAAATGAGAAGTCTGACTTCTGCTAAATCCTCAAGTCTAGTCAGAATGATCGACCAAGTTCAAAGGATTCCCAGGAATTTTTATTTAATAGAGTACTTTCAAATTCTTTGTCATCAGAATTTGCAAGCATATTTATTAGAAAACAAAGGCGGGCTCTTAAATCAAGGGTCAATTGTGCATGGGGCGGCGGGGAATAACTCTTGAATATCTTCAATGATTAGATCCAACAAGAAATATGGGCACAACAGCCACTGAAAAATATTTGATAAGTGACACTTGATCTCAATTTGCTTGCAAATGAGATTAAAACCTTACTGCCACCCCGCTTTCCCCCCATAGCCACTTTGCTTTGCAATTTTCTTGCTACAGTGTGGATACCTGTAGAGGCTCTAGTCAGAGCATGCATTCGTCCTGCAAGTGGAGGCTTGAACAAACCATGGATGGCATTTCTCCTATTTCACAGCAGTGAAACAGATGAGAATAATCAATCAAGGGCTGAGCAAAATGAACCTCTTCACAGCTCTGTATTTGGATCCTTAGGATACAGTTCACTCTCCGGACTGGTGTTTACATTGCCCCGTTAAGAAAACTCTAGCTTTCAGTATGGATGGACATCAACACCACTGTGGGTGTAATCCTTGTGACATTGCAGAATTTAACTGAATCATAAAGGATCCTACTCCGTCAGACAGAGAAACTCCAGGCAGCAGTCTCACATCTCAACAACACATACATATTCAGTTAGAGCCAGAGAAATTAAAGGCAAAAACTGCAGATTTGGAGATGAAGGTAGGTACTTGGAATACCCAAATTGAAAGGCTGATTTCTGACCATAACATGTTTTCACAGATAATTCCAGAATTTGTTACAAGTCCCAATACCTTTGTAGGTCTTCCCAAGCATGCAGCAATGGAGGAAGATACAGTACAACAGGTTCAGGGGGGCATGAAGTTGAACAAACTGATGAAGAAAACAAAACAGAGAACAAGTAGAACATCTTCAATGGACATATTTTCAATTATCTATTCCAGGTTTTATGTTCGCAATTCTAAGTATATGCTAAAACAGTTTGTTCAAATTTACAAGACAAGGAATGATAGTCTCATGAGGAAGTCTGTAAAAGCAAGGAGGGTTTTAGACAGTCCCCTTGCATGCTTTTAGTTTTTTTAAGTTGCAGAACAAGACTCTCTTCTTTTGGATTTTATTAATTCACTGTATCGTGCAACCACAGCTTCCCTTTAATATAAATTCTATCTGTTTTGGATTTATAAAAGAAAAATCCATGTTGTTTAAGAGTAAAGAATTCCATATAAGAGATTTCTAATGAAGTTGTGTCAAAAACACCGCATACATGATGAATACATACTTTCAAGCAGGCTAAAGTATCCCCAAAGAATAGCATTTTCCCGTTTGCTAGCAAGCAGATCCTTTCAAAGAGGCCAAATACTTCAGTGCTGCTATGATACATAGTAAATATGACTGTACACCCTGTGCTTGCGAGTCTCTTCAGTGTCACCATCATCAAAAGTGCAGATACACTGCATCCAGAAGGAATAATATTCTCAGAGGCATAAAGTTCCATTTGTAAAACATAAAACCAAAGAACACATACATATTCTGTAATCACAGTTTAAAAGATCATCACTTCAAGTATCAACTAGTTGCAGTCCTTCCATACAAGAAATCAGCATATTGAATGTCAACAATGCAAGGGAACAGTGCATTCCAACAATACATGAACTCCATGCATATGTAAATAGCAATATAATTTTTCTTTTTTTCTGAGCAGTTTACTTGACTAACCAGTCAAGGTGATAAAGTGGTTCATCAATAAAAACAAATTGTGGATTTCCAATCAGCTCCCTGCAAATGCTAACACGTCTTCTTTCCCCACTTGCTAAGCCCTTCCTGTAGCAGTTACCTCCTATACGTCTATCTGCATAGTCTTCCAAGGACATAGACAAGATGGCATTGTCCACCAAAGCAGCCTTTTTCTTGCGTGAGATGAAGCCTGGAAGTTGTAAAAGCGATGAATAGTACAGCATTTCACGTACCGTAAGAGTCTCAATCAATTCATCTCCTCTCCCAATATATGCCTATGGATGAATGAAAATATCGTCAATATGAAAAATGTTAGAAGCAATGAATTGGATTATTTTCCATCTTAAACATGCCAAAGAATCCAACAATACAGGAATTGAAAGGTGGACACATCCAAAGAATGTAAAATATCCTCAATATCACAGTATCTGACAAATTTTTCTGTTAGAAAATCATGACTATTTGCACTCTTCACAAAGGAGAATCCCAGTGAGCAGCCTCCATTACCCTTTTCCTTTTATCGACAAATAATATCATAAGGTACTAAAGGAATCCCTACTAAGATCATGCATAGCTAAATGAGTGACAAGTAAAATCTCCTTTTCAGCATGCAGCCACCAGGATATGAAGGTTGTTAGCTTCTCTCGCGGATGACCTGAATAGACTTAAAATTTATAGGAAACTTGAACAAGTGAAATTCAATTATATAGCATAACTGAAAAATGTGGAATTATTTTGTAAGTACGTTTCTTTAATTTAACAAACTTGCATAAGACAGTTCAAGCAATCATACACATTAAATCGATTCCAGTGAAGAGTAGGCAGAGCATCCTATGTCTGTTCGAGAATTATTTTTGCAGTTATTGTCAATACTACTGTAGATTTGTACACTGTGATTTAAGTAAGTAATCTTTGGAATATTCGGCTATAATATCTGGTGCTTACTATCTTACTGCACAATCTATTTGTAACAAACATGCTAATGTTTTAGTTTCCACATAGTCTATTAGATGTTTTATTTCAAGTGTTCAGATGCAGAGAGGTTCTATATAACAAATAATAGGCTAAATAGACAACAGCAGTCAAATGAGATCATGACCACAGTCACAAAGTATGTTTAAATGTATGGCAACTTTTAAGTGTGAAATTGCAAAGAAACATGGAATAGTATCTTAAAATCAATGATAGTACAAAATTATTTTTAATATTTGAAATACAAATTAAGCCCATAAAATTTTGAAAGGAAAAGCATACATTTGACATTGTAGAGACTACCTACTACGATTCTTTCTTCTATAGTGAAATATTATGCTAGACAAACCTGTCACTAGCCTGACCTGACTTTGGCAATGCTACCTTGCATGTATGTACACAAAATATGGGAACAAATGGTGCTACTGTGAGTGTGTGACCATGGAACAACATGGAATCATAGCCAAATGTGTATGGCGCTTTACAAAAATAAATATTGCAGCTAGTGAAGGTGGTGTTGTGTGTACAGGATCCAAAAAGCCACTGTGTCTAACAAAATGCACAAAGAGTGTATATGCAATATTTTTTATTCAATTGTCATTCAATCTTCCACTGGCTGCAATCAACTGTCAATAGTGTTACTGCCTATGTTGCATGGGGTTGCACATATGATTTTATCACGAGTCAGACTTTTTGCAGCTTGGTATCATGATCCTAGCCTTCCAAACGTTGGGATGTTGGAGGAGGTTACTTCAGTGGTGCATCATGAAGACTACATGGCCATGTTTAGTCACTTCCACTTTATGTTACATGGTTGGTTGTCATCTAGCATGGCGATGTACTTGCCTAGTTTGTCTATCCATAATTCATCACATATAATCTTACCTAGAGAAAATGTTTGTCACAACTTATTATCACATTTTTGCCTAAGGTGAAACCAATTTCACCCTTACATTTCATCACTTTGCCTAGGTAATTTGAATTTTGCATATCACATCACATCTGTACCTTTTCCCTAGTCAAAATCCACATTAACATTTGCATTCCACTTCATGCCATCACCAAGGAGACACATGGCATATTTTGCTTAAATTCCCCAAGTCTTACCTTATAATAACCCCTCAATGCTTACATTTTCACTTTTTCCAATTTGAGCACACCTAACTAGTTTGGGATATTTTAATTAAAATTTAAAATCCTAAAACCTTAGTAAGTGTCAAAATACGGGTCAATTACTATTTAAATGTTATAATTCTGCATTGAGGCTGAATTTCCCTAAGTTCTATTCCTAAATATTCACTAAGGAACATAACTTTATGTCCATGAGGTACACAACTTAAGTTAGTGCTTCCCCCTTTGGCACTTATGTTGAGGCAACGCATAAAAGGCCAATTCACCCTAACCTCAAAATATCCTTGTTCACATGTGATAACCTTTTCATGTCACATCTTTATCCCTTTTGTTGAGTTTTGAAGATTTTCTAGACTGATAATTACTTCCAATGATTACTTCATTAATTTGTCTTGTGTCACATTCATCATTAAGCAATTACACATAGAAAATCTCAACAATATAAACAATAAACCCAGTTGGATCATGAAGAGATAGCCAAACAAAAAGAGACAAAAATTATCCTGGGAAAACCCAAACTAGAGAAAAACCCAGCAACCTTTTTCCTAAGTTACCGGATCCGGCACTTCCAGGTGGAGTATCGCTGGATCCACGGATCTGATCCGGATCCGGATCCGGATCCACCAAAATACGGGTAAAAATACGTTTTTTTTAAATACCGTGATTTTGGAAACGGCTAGCTTTTACAGGATACGGATCCCGCTGGTGGCTGCCGGAAGCGGTGACAGGTAGCCGAAAAAGTTAGAAAGGCAGCGGATGTTTTAGGGTTTAGGTTTATTATATTATAATTTATAACATTTGTGGTCCCGACCCGGCGTTTTGTCCGCGTTTTTTCCCCTACGTTCTGTCATCGTTTTGTCCGCGTTTCTAAAGTCGGGCCCTCCTGCACATCGATTACCCCTCCTGCACAGCGTTTTTGGTTGCGGGCTTACCGCCGGCCCCACTGCCCGCAGCACTGTTCGCCTCTGGTCAGGCCGCCGGTTCCTCTGGTCAGCAGCCCACAGCGGTCACAGTTTACGCACGTTGCTCTGGTCAGCAGCCCGCAGCGGTCACGGTTTACACAGGTAAGTTTCTGGTTGTTATATATGTTATATATATATATATGTTACGCAAGTTATATATATGTTTTTTACGCAAGTGTTAAATATGTTAAATATATATTATATATGTTATATATATACTTATATTATGTATATATAGATTATCATATGTTAATTTATAATTATATGTCTAAATAATATTCGTATATCATTTATTTATATATTTATAATGTTATATATGCGTGATAATTGCGTAATATTATATATGCTTATATAGCAGTTTATATATATTATATAAATTACTATATGTTATTTAATATTATGATTGCAGTTATATATTCGTATTATATATGATATATGTTAAACAATTTATATCTATATATATATAACTATATATTATATTGTATTATGTTAAATATTATTATATATACTTATCCAATATAATTATTATAAATATTCAATTGTTATATACAAATATTAAATATAATAAAACAGTGTAATTTGATATTTTTTAAACAATGTTATTAATTTATAATATAATAAACAGTAATACGTAATAGTAATAAAACAATATAGAATTATTAATGTAATAACATTGATAATTATATTAATTAGTTAATAATAAATATTATTAATTTAAATATATGATACCATTAATATTTAATAAATTTTAAGCCATCATGTTTAAATTTTTAAAATTTAAATTTAATTTTTTTTAATGTATTTATAATTTAGTTTTTAATTGTTTATTGATAATAAATTATAATTTGACTTTTAAATGCAATTGCAATTAACGGTTGTCTATACCATTATCATAATGGAACCATCACAAGATGCACAACATGAGCATAATGAAGGGGAAATCATCAAAACAGACCCAAAATCTCCTCTATGGCAGTATGTGGAGATTATTGGAAAAAATCCCGGAGGTGGTTCATTTAAATGGAAGTGCAATGAATGCCAAGATATAAAAAATGGCTCATATACTAGAGTGAAGGCCCATCTCACCGGTCAAACTAACATAGGGGTGCAAGTATGCACCGGGCCAAAAGATGCAAATGGCAAACCTGGCCAAGGTTTGAGTCCTGGAAAAATGAAATTCTATGCATCTTTGCAAGAAGCTGCGGATAGAAAACTTGCTAAGGGAAAACACCCTGTGCAAAGTTCTACAACTAGGCCTCCATTGCCATCTAGGCCTGCTGCTACATCTAATAAAAGGGCCACTCTAGGCCCTCTTGAAGCGTGTTTCAATAATCAAGGTAGAGACATAGCTGATGAACATGTAGCTCGTTGCATCTATGCAAATGGGCTAGCATTCAATTTGGTGCGTTCCCCTTACTGGCAACAAATGATTAAGGCAGTTAATGAAGCGCCAAAAGGGTACAAAAGCCCTGGATATGAAAAGGTCCACACTACCTTGTTGGCATCAAAAAAGCAATCCGTGGATAGACAGCTACAGGCAATCCGGGATAAATGGGCAAAAACAGGGGTGTCCATCATTTCTGATGGATGGAGAGACCAAAGAAACCGCCCATTAATTAATGTTGTTACAGTATGCCCCCAAGGGGCAATGTTTTTGAAGGCTGTTGATTGCAGTGGAATAGAGAAAGATGCATCTTTCATATCCACAATTCTTATTGATGCAATAGAAAGTGTGGGGCCACATAATGTTGTCCAAGTCATTACGGACAACGCACAGGTTTGTAAAGCTGCAGGTTTGATTGTGGAGGGTCGATATGATCACATCTTTTGGACTCCTTGTGCAGTCCATTCATTGAACCTTATGCTTGCCAAGATTGGTGAGATTGAATGGATTAATGAAATATATGTAGCATCAAAAGAAATCCAAATGTTCATAACAAATCATTCAATGTCCCAAGCCATTTATCGGGGTTTTGCAAAGTTGGAGCTACTAAAGGTAATTTTTTAAATCAATACTATTAGTCTAAATTTTGTATTAGAAATTCTTGTTTTTAATTACAAATTTATATATGGTTTCTCATTTGAAATTTGGCCTTTTGAAACTTGTAGGTTGCTGAAACTCGTTTTGCCTCCCACACTCTTGTCATAAAGAGACTTGTGGAGGTGAGACAAGCACTACAAGCAATGGTCATTGACCTCTTTGGGAATCATGGAGGACTTCCACTTCTGATAGAGGGCAAAAAATCAAGTCCATCATTCTTGATGATGCATGGTGGGACAAGGTTCAATATCTTCTACGGTTCACTGAACCAATCTTGACCTTGATCAGGGCATTTGATACAGATACACCTTGCTTGGGGGAAGTTTATGAAAACATTGATAGTATGTTGGAGAGGATAAAGGAAATTATCAGGGCAAGTGAAAATGACCCTCATGAAACATTCTATTATTTAGTGAAGGACATAGTTACAGAAAGGTGGAACAAAATGACCACGCCATTACACCTTCTGGCATATGCATTGCACCCTAAATACTATCATTCTAAAATTTTGTCTTTACCTGGTAGAACAACACCAAACAAAGATTCTGAAGTGGTACAAACTACAAGGATACAAGACAACCTTGAAGAAAATTTATAGAGATATGGGAGTTGCAATGGAAGTCCGCCAAGAATTTGGAGGGTTTGTACAGTCTACTGGTAGCTTTTCAGATCCAGTAGCTATGGATGATCGAGGACATCTTGATCCTATTACTTGGTGGGGCTTCCATGGTGGGGATAGCATTCATCTCTCTACTCTAGCCACTAGGTTGTTATCACAGGTTGCTAGTTCCTCATCAGCCGAGAGGAATTGGAGTACATATGGCGTCATTCATTCAGTGAAGCGAAACAAGTTGGGAGCGACAAAGGCTGAGGACCTTGTTTATGTTCATTCCAACCTCCGTCTTCTATCACATGTTGAACCAGAGTATAAGAAAGGTCCGAACAGGATGTGGGATGTGGAGCTTGAGATCTCTGACTTGAACCTGACACTGAATGCCATGACTCACCTCAACCTACTTGAGGATATTTTTCCATCACCGGTCCAGCCTACTGATGCAACTTCCTACATTCCAGGACCCCCATCATCTATTCATGATGTAGAGTTGCAATATGCAGAAGATATAGATCCATTTGAGGATATGTAAATGTATTTACTATTATCATTCATGATATAATGAATCATGATCCTTTTTGTTACTTTGTATGAGGGACGATGCACCATTTCAATGTTTTAATCTTCATATTTATGATTTTATCATTCAATGTTCTAAAAATGTTTGATGGTTTCATGGAGTATTTGATTTTTTAGCTTTAAGGTGTTTTTTTAAAGTTTAAATATATATATAATATAATATATATATATATATATATATTGTACGTGACGTATCCTTGCCGTATCCGGATCTTAGATTTTCAAAAAACTAGCAGATCCGGATCCGGATCCGTATCCGTATCCGAATCCTGGT
>APFE030841989.1:0-24830 GCA_000404065.3 Pinus taeda | reverse complement strand
TGATAGCCCGACCATAGGCCTTTCAAGATATCGGGTATTGAGATATTACGGATTCAATCTACAATATCATCAGTATGTTAGGTGTGGAGTATCGAGATAGTAAGTACATATAGAGCATTAAGTGTCCTAGGGGGATAAAGGCTTAGTGATCCATCAGATGGATAAGGAAGATGATAGAAAGGTAATTGTGTTAATTGATAACCCATTGTTTGGTTATGTGAAGACCGAGCAAGCAAGTTTTAAACTAATGTGATATTTCCCAAGTGGACGATAGTGGATATAAAAGCTAAATTAATTGACTAGGTAAGCTACCTCGGAAGTTGATAGCCCATTTTATAATGGTTACATGTGGGTAAAGGGCTGCCACGTCTTTGACAAGAAGAAAATAAATATGTATAGGAGAAAAGTTACAATATAAGCTTAAATAATACCAAAGGTCAAATAAAACACCTTTTTTTAGACTATACAAAATGAGAATTTCTAAAGAAAAAACTAGGATCCCATCTTACTATTTATATCATTGCTAAAATCAACATGAAGTGATTATTCAATATCTCTTGTAATGGAACCAAAGTTATGTATCACATGAATAGTTATAGCTAAGAATCCCCATAAATGATCTTCATTACTATGTCACATATTGAAATCTTTAATTTAGCAAATGGTTTCATCAAATCTAATAGATCAAATAACTACCAATTTAGGTAGCAATTTTGATGGATTTTACTCATTGTTAACTAGATTTATTATTTCTTTGTGACTAAAGTTGAAAAGCGGAAATACAAAATATTTAATAAATGAGAATAAATATTATTTCAAGGATGTTATCAAATGTATTGTTTGAGGTTTTATCCTAGACAAGTATATATTGCTAGAAGAATAGAGATAAGGAATAATTAATAAATTCCTAAATTCCTTATTTGAAATAAGGAAAAATATCTACTTTTCATTTTCTTAATAATTACTAAATTTTTTATCTAAAAAATTCTTTATTTAAATTAAGGAAAAATCTATATTTTTAATATTACTAAATCCTTATTGACATGAGTAAAAAAATAGAAAATTAGATTTTTCACTACATTCATATTGAACTTTTACATACAATTTCATTCCAAATACCAAATTTTTTCTTAAATAGAAAGTATACATGATTTTTTAAAATTTCAGATTTTTCATTTTTATCATTTCACAAATTCACAAGCACAATATTCGCACAAGAACAAATCTTGAAATTTACAAGCAGCACAAGTTTTTGGTTTAGAATTTTCTCTTTTGGAAGTTTGATAGTGCATGCAAAATACAGGTTTTTTCCTACTTTTAACTGTAAATTTGATTACCTGTGTCCACATTTTTAAAGTTTTTCTCCCATGTATTTTTAATATACTCCCTTTTTCTATTAACGAAAAATACTTTTACACAGAATTTGTCCATCCCAAGTACTTGCAATTTTCTTAGTTGACATATGTTGGTTTGATCGCTTTGTTGATCCATTAATTATCTGCTCAGAGTTCGTTTAATCCTCAAACATTACAATACATATGCAAAGAAAAACATTTTCATCGGTTGCGAGTCTGTTGTCAGGACTCTTTCTTCAGTATGCAGGCCACTACATGAACTTGTTAACACTTACAGTCTACCCTAAGTTTTGAATTGCCCAGGCCCGATTTGGCCTCGAATTTATTACTAATGAATTCCCATACCCTAAGTATCCCCAAGCATTAGTATTAGCTGTATATTCAACACCATTTCTCTTCTGCCTCAATTTCTTATGCTTCACATTCTACTGATATCTTTCGACGACACACTTTTTACACAACTGAACATCGATTGTTTCCGCAACCTAAAACACGAAAACCCAACTCCTAAAACTACATAATTCACCCTCTCCCAGCCTTGGCTGGTGTCTGGAAATCTTCAAATTACTACACTTTTGTCTCACGCAGACTTGAATAATGATCGAGCTTTGAATTGTCGGGACTCTTTCTTCACTAGTGAGGCCACTCCAGAAATTTTTCGTGGAGAGAACGCATGCAGTAGATTAGATACGGTGCTCACAGGAATCATAAAGGAATTTCAGCTATTGAGTTTGTCGAATTTACCAAAGCCCAAAAATGAACAGAATCCTAGCTATGAGAAGTTCCTGAAAACACTGATGAAAGGCATGGAATTGCCGAAAAAATGCGAGGGTACTAGCGGTTTTAAAATTTTTCATAGCCTCAGATATGGATTTCAAATCCGTCAGCTAGAGGGGGAAATCTCTGACGTCCTCTGGTACCATATGCCCGTCAACATCTTGCTTGAAGTGAAGAATCTCATAGCATAGCTAACGAACCTTCACCACAAGTACAAGTTGGAGTCAATGGATGAGGGCAAGATCAATGAAACAATCTTCAAACATCTGTCTAAGCTTACGAATGATCCACAACAAAATGTGATGATACTTCAACAAATGGGTGCAAATAATATGTTTGATGGCACTGTTGTTGAGGTTCCTTGTAATTATGTTGGTTTGAGAATGTCTGATTTTTTAGTTGGGTTGGAAAAATATATTTGGAATTCGAAGCGAACTCTGCTCCAAAGTGAGGTGACCGTCGTTGGCTTGTATGGTATGGGAGGCCTCAGCAAAGCTACCCTGGCAAGCATACTCTACCAACTCTTCACTCTCCTCTATTTAGGCTTTTTGGCAACGAATATCGTTCCTGTATTGTGCA
The DNA here is from genome assembly GCA_000404065.3 of Pinus taeda. NCBI lineage: Eukaryota > Viridiplantae > Streptophyta > Pinopsida > Pinales > Pinaceae > Pinus > Pinus taeda. The sequence continues at coordinate 22,119 of APFE030841989.1, read as the reverse complement.
CGATCTCACGAGAACATACACTATGACACAACTTAATCAATACAAAAAACAAATAAAGAAAAATTACAACTTTTGTGATTTGGAATCAATATATAAATACTGCAACTATATTTTAACATCCAGCTAATTTTTTTTTTGCATTTTGTCCCCTTTCCTCATCCGGATTTGCATTCATTCTTTGTCTTCTCTAATGTTTTATTGAATGCAGCCATTTCCTTTTGTGAAAGGAAATTCAAAGAGCCTTAAGAACTTATTTCACTAGTTCATATGGTTTGATAGACAATACATGGAAACCTATGTATAGTGTTTGCACCCATCCAGAATCAGAAATTTTTGGATGCATTTCATCCCAGCAAGGGGCGTTGGGATAAAGACATCAATGATGTTTTCGAAAACAATATCATTTTCATCACTGTGTCAGAGTCCCCAAACCTGAAGGTAATTTTAGAGACTATGTGGGAGAAGATTGTCCGTAGGAAGAGACCTGAATTTTAGAATGTGGAGGAAGCACATAGAGAGTTACAGCAGCAACTGCTAAGACAAGTCAACTCTGGTGATACTAGATGATGTCTGGTCTCTGGAAAATTTGGAAAAATTGTTATTTGAAGGTGTAGGATATAAGACACTTGTGACAACCCGAGATCTTTCTACCATCCAGAAAATGAATTCTACTCAACTTTATTAATTGCTATTGCTAGATAATGGTGATGCTTTGTCCCTCAGCTTTATGAAATGCCATTGCTGGATGATGGTGGTGCTCTATTCCTTTTCTGCATTTGGGCTTTTGGACAGAAATCAATACCAAGCACGACTAAGATTTTTTATTTTGTTAAGAGTTTGCTAGATCTGAATGCGCCGAATGATGGTGATGCTCTGTCCCTTTTCTGTGTTTGGGCTTTTAGACAGAAATCAATTCCAGGCACGACTAACATTGATTCTTTTGTTAGGAGATTGTTAGATCTGAATGCGTCGATGTATCTAGAGTTTTACACAGTTAATCTTAGCCCGAAATACTGTAGAGAATTTGAAAATCTGGATAAGTCTATTTCTCCTTTTTCAAAATATGACTGAAGGTAAAATAATGATTTTCTCTTATCTACAAGATGCAGATATAAAACATAATGAAGTTTTTGTTAACTACAAGTTTTTATGGGGTTGGCATAGGAAACTAAGGGAGTAATAAGCCTTGCTACAAAGTTATATTCTACGGGTGAACACACGGGAAAAGCGATGGCGGAAGAGGTTTGAGGTTTACAGTGTCAGTCCCCAATTTCAGTCTGGGTTTTCTATGATGATTCCATATTTTCTTTTGAATTGTCCTCATACATGTTTGAAGTAGGTTCATTAGACATGTAGTGTGTTCCCAGCCAGTGTTGTTTTCATCCTACAGTAAAAGATTTCTACATAAAGGAGTTTGCCTGTGCCCTTCGAATAGGAGTTTGCATGTGTCCTTCGAATTGTTGGGTTGCTGAAATCTTCAACTGCAAGATGGAAAAAAATAAACATTTTCTAAGAACGCATGAAACCCTGTACAAAGTTTCAAAAGCGTACCAGGAGGCCACAAAAGAAATTATGGGATAGTAAAAGAAAACCCTTGGCTTTTCAATTAATCAAAAACAATGTGTCTTGAACCGAGAAACAATGTTAAAAATGAAACATCGGCCACCCCCCTTTCTTCCTTTAATTTAATTATAAAAATTAAAAATTTTTATGTTATAGATTGGTTGATGTAGAAGGAAATTAGTAGTCTAGGTTTAAAAGAGCTTTCAACATCTATTGAAAACTTGGGAAGCTGGAATACATGGACATTTCTTTATGTGAGTCCCTGAAAAAGCTTCATGAGGAAATAGGGCAGAAATCTCGAGGAGCTTGACATGAGATACTGTTCTCCGTTGAGGAAGTTGCCTAAATCAGTTCTAGGGCTGAAACTTCTAAAGCATGTTATATGTGATGAAAAGATTGGGCAATAATGGAATCCTCTTAAGAGTTTTTCTGCTACTATGGATTTTAGAATTGAAATTATAGAAGCACACTTTAGCTTGGATTGGTTGCAAGCACACTTCAGTTTTCATTTGTTATAATGCTTTTCTAATATTTTTAAAAAAGTTTTTATTAATAAATTTAAATTTAACATGGATTTAAATTTGTTTTTATTATAAACAATGTTTATATGTATATATGCTTTATGTCAGAGAGTAACTGTTTGATAAGAAGATATATTAATAAATAGTAAAAAATATAACTAAAATACTTAATTTTATCAATTGATTTGTTAAGATAATTATAAATAATTTTTTTAATAAAAAAAAATAATATATTTATCAATTTGAAATAAATTTAAATAATAGTAATTTTATATATAATATTTTAGAATATATAATTAGTTAAGATCATTGATGCGCTTCTGGAAATGAGCCATAAGTTTGTCACGATTGTGAAAAATCTTTCTTGATATAACCCCACATATTCATCATGCAGATTTGTGCTGATATAAAAGAATAAATGCACCAGGATGTTCATGCTAAATAGGTAAGTAACATCGACTAAATAGGTAAGTAATATCGAATCTTGTTGGATTTTCAAACTTTTCTTTCAGCAACAAATGCACCAGGATGTTCATGCTAAATAAGTAAGTATAATTCTTCTGGGATTTTCAAAATTTTCTTCAGCAACAGAGTATCAAACTTTGCTTTTGTGCCCCTTCTAAATTTACATGAAGCAAGGATTGCATTCAAATTGCTCACAACCGGGTCCAAGTATTTGTCAATGACGTTCTCAAGATCTTCAAAAGTGTCTTCCCCAATCGATAGTGTTTTCCGAAGACGATGGTAAGTCTCTTCCCAAATGACAATGTTTTTATTGCTAGCTTAAAAAAAATTACCCACATATTTTTTGATTTGGTTACTTTGTATTTAACATTGGCATAACCATTTTGGTTTCCTTGAATAAGAAAACAACAAAACCTTAATTTATTTTTAAAATATCTCTCAATATTTTTTATTTTCATTTTATTTTTAAATTGACTACACAAATCCATTATATATATAGAAATCACATTACAATAAACTAAAATAGTGGATTTATATATATAGAAATCACATTACAATAAACTAAAATATACGATTTTAGAATAAGAAAGAAATGTAATTATGTTAAAACCCTCAAACCTTCCACTAATATTTGAACTTGAAATTTCAAAAATATGTTATTTTTAAGTTTAAAATTTCTTACCATGATATGAAATGTGTGAGGTGTCTAATGAAACTCTAAAATTTATTTCAAATATTTATGTTTGATATTTACATGTCTTTCAGATAAAATTCTTATTCATTTAATAATTTTTTTTCCTCTTAAGATATTTCTAAATTCAACTATATTATTATTATGAAATTATGATTCACTTAAAATTTATTTTAAAATATGAAACAATTTCGTGAATTCAATTTCAATTTCTTGACTCATTATTAATGGTTTTTATATTAATTTTTAACTAATTATAGAATATCTTAATGTTGTGTTCTTTTTGTAAAATAATACTTTATATTACTAAAAAATGTTCATAGATGCATGGTTGTAGCATATATCCATGAGAGGATTTCTTTTTGTATTTATTAGGCTACCAAGGTCCAAAAGACTAGAAATTTCCTAAATAAATTTTGCTCCAAAAGTAGACCATGTAACTAGATCTAGATTACAAAATCTCTTATTATTGGGCTATCCAAGCCATACATGATAGAGAACTAAAAAGTTACAGGAAAGAGAATCATTCGGACTTTGAAAATGAAATGGTAATTGGATCTCGGACACTTGATCATAGAGGTGCAACAATGTTAGAGTTGCATTATAAGTGTCCTTCCACATGGGCAAGCCTTGCATCTAACCTATCCAGGGTGAAGTGTTGGTTCCTCAAATTTTTTTAAGTGTCTTCCAAGGAGCTAAAGACATTATACCTCTCAAACTATTTGTGCTTAAAAACCAACATCAATAGAGTTTTCATCCTCCAATGCAAGTTTCAACTAAGTTGAAATACTTCTTCTTTCATCCCCTAGTGTGACCAAGGTCTAAATCCAAGTAGATACCTCATTCATAATTTAATAATATGAGTGCATTTCCTTTCCACCCCATCTTGGGTTTCAAGCTAGCAAATTTCTCTTCTTGTCTCATGTGGCACAACATTAAAACACGTAGTATGATCATCTTGCATAAAAAGTGTCGTTCTATGCTAGGCTTTTGAGATGTTTCCCTCACTCGGCCCACAACATGTGTTGCCTAGGAAACATGAAGGAAATAAAGGGGCCACATCTATAGAAATTGTTATAACTTACATGACCTGTAAAGAAATAGGAGAATATACCAACCACAACTTCATAAGGCTTTTACACCACCGTAGAAATTCATCACTTAGACTCATTAAGCAAACCATGTTGCTTGAAGGGATGATCATCTCAACCCCCATTGAGGTGGATAACCCAACATTAGAACCCACATACCCCAATACAATTACCCAAAAACAAAGCAACGAGTTTTCTAGAGGGAACACTTTATAGTAAACTCTCTAAATTAGGATATACTAGGAGTGTAAAGAGATACCTAACTAGACTCAAATTTTTTCCCTGTGAACCCCTACACCATCAAAGAAGTCAAGAAAAAACATTCCAATACCAAAATTTCTCAACACATACATCAAAGAAACAAATTTGAGACAGCAAGAGAACAAACAAAAATGTTGCTGACAACCCTCCCAATCTACAGAAAATATTGCATTTCCCAATGACCCATGAAGTGTTGGGAACGTTTTGTATCAATTTATCATTACTAGATTCTACGTGTGGAATATTTTTATCTTGAAAAGTAGGTTCATCAATAATATAAGGAATTTGTGGGGGTGCAAGAGAAATATTTTTTATTGTGCTTCTGAAGACTGCTATAGAGATAATCATAGAGAATATTGTTGGATGGATGGTGCTAGCCTCTGTCTAATGCTACCCTTTGTCTGGACTTGATTTCCATTATCTGCTTGCTCTGGGTCAGCCAATTCTACACCCATTCCCATTGAACTTGTAAAGAAGAAGTTATTCCCATTTATTGTAGACTCATTGCCCGTCACATCTTGTCCAACGTCTTCTAACATTGAGCTGGCCTGAGGTTGTTTTCTTTTTGAACCTTCATGTACAAAAATCACATCAATTATATCACCACTACAGTATAATTAAAACAAATGTGATTGAAAGAAGGCTTGTTTTCATTAAACAAGTTCAAACTTAATTTAAAAATGTATGTTTTCACTCAAGAGGAACAAATGTAATTGAAAAAGGTATTTTTGCATTCAACAGTAACAAACTTCAAGGCCATATCTCCTATAGCCCCAAAAGTATGGTTGAAATATGGGGAGCTTGCAGTAACAACAGGAGATGAACAATTTTGTACAGGTGAAAGAGGAGACACCGTAGGAAAGGATCCTCACTTCATCTCATATGTGTGCTCAAATTTCACTTTAGATATTGTGCTTTCTAGACTTGAGGCCATTCTTTCTCAGAAAAAACATGAAAATGTAGTGATTATAACAAATATGCGTTATCATCAAACATTTTAGAGTAATTTGCAGTACTCCCTAGCCACTCCTAACAACACAAGAGCTTGAATTCATATTAAAGAAGACCCAGAATATTACCAAAACAAAATAATGGATAATTTATTAATCCAAAAAATTAATTCCCCTTAAAAAAAATATTAATTACAATAACATAAATGTTGGTGTAATGTCCCTTAATAATAAATAAAAATAATATAATATAATATAATATTAAAAATAAAATAAAATAATAAACAATAAATAAAAATAGTAATAGTAAATAAATAATAAATAATAGTAAAATAATAAATAAATAACACTAAAGCCCTAAATAAATATAAATAGAAATAAAACAAGAAAGCTACTCAGTAAAGCTATCAAAACGTAAAAACAAAAGAAATAAAACAAGAAAGCAATAAAGTTGCATGTGGACACATCGAGTGTGTGCATGTGGTTTCCCTTCCAATGTTTGCTCTATTTAATAGATGGTAAGGAATATGAGAGCCATTCGATCATCTATTCTCTTGGGAGAATAATGTTATGAGACAAAGCATCCCTGACAGTAGTACGTTGATTGAGAGCTCAAGGGTGGTCAATTGTAACAAGATTCTATGCAACTAAGCCTACTTTTGGGTGGAGAGTCGTCCCAAGACTTTGTTGCAGTTAGTAGAGGAATTCAACTAGCGTTCAACTAGGATTCCCTAGGTAAGTCGTTCAACTAGCGTTTCCCAGGTAAATTGTCTCTACTTGTATCTTTTAAAATTTAATGTTAATTAGTTGATAAATTATGTGTCGATTATAAATCACATGATTAATCTAATTAATTACATGTTTTTATTTAGGAGAGGTTACATATGGTATTAGAGAATAAGTTCAAACTCTAAAACCTATGAGCCAATCCACTTTTTTAGAATAATTTTAAATTTTAGCAAAAATAAATTAATTATAGTTTTATAGTTATATAATTGTGAACCTAATTTTAAATTCTAAATATACAATTCGTTGTTAGTTACATGACTGTGAAAACAACTTTTACTAATTGAATTTAAAATTCTAATATAAGAGTGGAGGATTATTATAAAGCAGGGAATTCTTCAATAGGAAAAACATTAAATATTAATTTTTAAATATAGATTATATTTTGCGTCATGTTCGCGACTACTTGAACCTATGTGTGTAATTAATCAAACTATTCCAATTTGAACCTTCCTACGTAATTGATTAAAAACATGCTATGTAATGAAATTGTATATTATATGCCAAAATATTGAAATATTAGTACCGAATGATGTAATATTTTAATGGGTAAAGTTGGAGGAGATAATATATCATATGAGTTGTGAACAACTTTCCGTGTGTCATCGGCAGTTTACAGGTATTGGCCCATACCATGCTCCTCTTCCCTACAATGTGTACCACTCGTTCCCTGATATATAGGGATTCCTTTATTAGCCCAATAAGGTTTGCTATTATAATTTTAGTACCAAAAATTATGTGAAACGGTCAATTAGTGCATGTCATAAACAAACTAAATAAAAAAATAGTAATAGTAAATAAATAATAAATAATAATAAATAACTAATACTAAAGCTCTAAATAAATATAAATAGAAATAAAACAAGAAAGCAGTAAAAATCAGTAAATCTATCAAAAAGTAAAAGCAAAAGAAATAAAACAAGAAAGTAATAAAGTTGCATGTGGATATATGGAGTGTGTGCATGTGGTTCCACTTCCAATGTTTTCTCTATTTAATAGATGGCGAGGAAGATGAAAGACATTCCATCATTGATTCTCTTGGGAGAATAGTGCTATGAGACAAAGGATCCCTCGCAGTAGTATGTTGATTGAGGGCTCAAGGGTGGCCAGTTGTAGCAAGATTTTGTGCAACTGAGCCTACGGTTAGGTGGAGAGTCATCCCCAAGACTTTGTTGTAGTTAGCAGAAGAATTAAACAAGCGTTCCCCAGGTAAGTTGTCTCTACTCATATATTTTGAAATTTAATGTTAATTAGTTGATAAATTATATGTTGATTATAAATCATATGATTAATATAATTAATTACATGTTTTAATTTCAGGGCTGTTACAGTTGGCGACACTACGATCCCACAGCCTGCGTCAACATCAACAGCCAACAACCCTAATTTTTCTTTTCCTTCGACCTTAGCCTCCACACATTCAATTTCCACACCTACCTTAGACATGTGTGGGAGCCACGTGTCCTCTTATGATTTAACCATATTTTACCTATTCCATTTTTAGTTTGCTCCTCAACCAAATTCTGCTTTGGTTGAACTAGACAATACACATCAACTGTAGGGTACCACATGGCCATAGATTAGATATGAGGACAATGAAGTTTATGCCACAAAACCTTCCAAACCTTTGAAATGATACCACCTGCATTTATCTTTTATTCTACATAGCTTCGAGGCAACACCCAAGGTGTTGAATTTCCACCTTAGAATTTTCCGATTGCCCTTGTATAATAAATATCAAGAAACTTTTGTTTGTTAGGTGTTTATATTCTTCCCCACGACAGAGTATTAAAGCATAAAATGTGAGATCAACTATAAAAAGTGGGTCCAATTTTGTTGGAATTATACTTGTGTTTATGTTAAAAGTATATCTAACATGAGTTTGATTTCTCTCACCCTACCATGTTCTTATGTGCTTTTTTTTTTCTATAGGAAAATTTAGCATGGGTTAGATTTCCTTCACCTTGTAATGGTGTTTTTAGCAACGTGTTTGTGTTTGTGCAAAAGAGAAATCTAGAATGTGCTTGATTTATGTTGTGATATAATGTTGTGCTAGAATAAATTCTAGCATTTGCTAAAAATTTTACCTTGTGATATTCTTATTGATAATGCTTATGTTTGTGCTAAAACGAAACCTAGCTTGTGCTATATTTCTTCTAAACTGTGATGTTGTTATTGGAAATTTGGTTTTTTGTGCTAAAAATAGATTACCATGCGTTACATTTTCTTCACCTTGTAATGTTATTGTTGGAAATGAGTTTGTGTTTGTGATAAAATAAAATGTAGCAAGCACTAGAATTTTTTTAATCTGCAATACTGTTGTTGGCAATTTGTTTGTGTTTGTGCTAAAAGTAAATCTAGCATATGTTAGATTTCTTTCACATTGCAATGTTTTTATTGGCAATTTCTTTTCTATTTTTGACAAAGGAAAATGAAGCATGTGGTAGACTTCCTTTGGCCTATAATATTGTTGTTGACAATATCTGTGCTTTTGCTCTAGAAGTAAATCTAACATGTGCTAGAATTATTTTAGCATGCAATGTTGTTATGCTCTTGTATTTGTGCTACAAGGAAATCTAGCACATTTTAGATTTATTGTACCTTGCAATATTGTTTTTGATAAGGTGTTTATATTTGCGATAGAATAAAATCTATCATGTGGAAAATTTATTTTGCCTTGCAATGTTGTTGATGGCAATATAATTGTGGTTGTGCTAAAATTAAATCTAACATGTGTTGAATTTCTATAATCCTACAATTTTGTTATGTGCTTGTGTTTGTGCTAGAAGAAAGCTCAACACATTCTAGATTTCTTCTGCCTTGGAGTGTTGTTGGAAACATGCTCGTGCTTATGTTATAAATAAGTCTAACAAGCACTAGATTTGTTTGAAGCTATAATGTTGTTATGTGTTTATTTGTGCTAAAGGGAATGTAGAATTCTTTAGATTTATTTCATCTTGTAATGTTGTTACTAGAAATGCACTTGTATTTATGATAGAATCAAATCTAGAATCTGTTAGATTTCTTTTGTTTGATAATGTTGTTGTTGACAATAGGCTTTTGTTTTTGCTAAAAGTAAATATAACACAGGCTATATTTTTTTCACCTTATGTTGTTCTTATGTGCTTGTGTTTGATTTGGAAGGGAATTTTAGCATACTAGATTTCTTTCACATTGCAATGTTGTGGTTGGAAATTTGGTTGTCCTTTCTAGAAGGAAATATGCTATAATTCTTTGACCTTGCAATGCTGTTATTGGAAATTTGCATGTGATTGTGTTAGAAGGAAATTTAGCACATGTTAGATTTGTTTTATTGCAATGTTGTTATTGGAAGTATGGTTTAGTTTATGCTAGAAGTAAATTTAGTGTGTGCTATATTTATTTATCCCTACAATTTTGTTATGTTATTATGTTTGTGCTAGAAGGAAATCTACAACAAGTTAGATTTATTTCATCCTGTCATGTGCTTGTGTTTATGTTAGAAGGAAAGCTAGCATGCACTGGATTTCCTTGCCCTATAATGTTGTTGTTAATGAGAGTGTCTCTCAAATTAATCACATCATTAGGATTTCGTTAATCCAAAAGACACTCTCATTTACAATATGGATCACAAAAGCCTAATATCTAACAATGTTGTTGTTGTCAACATGGTTGTGTTTGTGCTATAAGTATATCTAGCATGCACTAGAATTCTTTCACCGTACAATGTTTTTGTCTCCTTGTGTTTATACTAGAAGGAAGTCTTACAAACATTAGATTTCTTTCAGCTTGCAATGTTGTGATTGGAAATGTGCTTATCTTTGGGCTAGAAGGAAATCTTGCATGCACTATATCTATTTCGCAGTGCAATGTTATTGTTGGAAATATGGTTTTTTGTGCTATAAGAAATATAACATGTGTTATGTTTCCTTTAGCTTTCAATGTGCTTGTGTTTGTGATAGAAATTAATCTAGCACACATTAGACTTTTTTAGTCCTACAATGTTGTTATGTTCTTGTGTTTGTGCTAGAAGGAAATACAACATGCGTTAGATTTCTTTCAAAATCTAAATGTGCTTGTGTTTGCGTTGGAAGAAAGTTTAACACAAGTTATATTTCTTATGCTCTAAAATGTTGTCATTAGCAACATGCCTGTATTTGTGGTAGACATAAATCTAGCACTTGCTAGATTCCTCACTCTACAATGTTTCTATGTGCTTGAATTTGCGTTAAAAGGAATTCTAACACATGTTAGATTTTCTTTTACATTGCAATGTTTTTAATCTAGCACAAGTTAGGCTAATTTAGTCCTACAATGTTGTTATGTCCTTGCGTTTGTGCTAGAAGGAAATATAACATATGTTAGATTTCTTTCGAATTTAAATGTGCTTTTCTTTGTGTTGGAAGAAAATTTAACACAAGCTAGATTTATTATACTCTACAATGTTGTTGTTTGCAACACGTTTTTGTTTGTGGTAGACATAAATCTAGTGCTTGTTAGATTTCTCACTCTATAATGTTTCTATGTGCTTGAGTTTGCACTAAAAGGAAATCTAACACATGTTACATTTTCTTTTACATTGCAATGTTGTTAATATAGCATGTATTAGACTTATATAGTCCTAAAATGTTGTTATGTTCTTGTGTCTGTGCTAGAAGAAAATATAAAATGTGCTAGATTTATTTCAAATTTAAATGTGCTTATGTTTGTGTTGGAAGAAAATTTAACACAAGCCAGATTTATTATACTCTGAAATGCTATTGACAATGTGCTTGTATTTGTGGTGGATATAAGTATAACACTTTCTAGATTTCTCAATCTACAGTGTTTCTATATGCTACACTTTGCACTAGAAGGAAATCTAACACATGCTAGATTTTCTTTTACATTTCAATGTTGTTAATATAACACACATTAGACTTATTTAGTCATACAATGTTGTCATGTTCTTGTGTTTGTGCTAGAAGGAAATATAGCACGTGTTAGATTTCTTTCAAATTTAAATGTGCTTGTGCTTGTGTTGGAAGAAAATTTAACATAAGTCAGATTTCTTATATTCCACAAAGTTGTTGTTGGCAACATGCTTTTATTTATGGTAAACATAAATCTAACAATTGCTAGATTTCTTACTCTACAAAGTTTCTATATGCTTGAATTTGTGCTGAAATGAAATCTAACACATGTTAGATTTTATTTTACATTGAAATGTTGTTAATCTAGCACACATTGGACTTATTTAGTCCTACAATGCTATTATGTTCTTGTGTTTGTGCTAGAAGGAAATATAGCATGTGTTAGATTTCTTTCAAATTTAAATGTTCTTGTGTTTGTGTTGGAAGAAAACTTAACACAAGCTAGATTTATTATACTTTGCAATAATGTTGCTGGAAACATGTTTGTATTTGTGGTAGACATAAATCTACAGTTGCTAGATTTCTCACTCTAAATTGTTTCTATGTGCTTGAGTTTTCACTAAAAGGAAATCTAACACATGTTATACTTTCTTTTACATTGCAATGTTGTTAATCTACCATGTGTTAGACTTATTTAGTCCTAAAATGTTGTTATGTTCTTGTGCTTGTGCTAGAAGGAAATATAACATGTGCTAGATTAATTTCAAATTTAAATGCACTGATATTTATGTTGGAAGAAAATTTAACACAAGCTAGATTTCTTAGACTGTACAATGTTGTTGTTGGCAATGTGCATGTATTTGTGGTACACATTAATATAGCACTTGATATATTTCTCACTCTACAATATTTCTATGTGCTCAAGTTTCCGCTAAAAGGAAATCTAACACATGGTATATTTTATTTTACATCGTAATGTTGTTAATATAGCACACATTATACTTATTTAGTCCTACAATGTTGTGTTGTTCTTGTGTTTGTGCTAGAAGGAAATATAGCATGTGCTAGATTTCTTTCAAATTTAAATGTGCTTGTGTTTGTGTTGGAAGAAAATTTCACACAAGCTAGATTTCTTATACTCTACAATGTTGTTGCTGGAAACATTTTTGTATTTGTGGTCGACATAAATCTAGAACTTGCTATATTTCTCACTCTACAATGTTTATATGTGTTTGATTTTGTGCTAAAAGTGTTAGATTTCTTTCAGATTTAAATGTGCTTGAGTTTGTGTTGGAGGAAAATTTAATAGAAGCTAGATTTCCTATACTCTACAATGTTGTTGTTGCTAACGTGTTTGTGTTTGTGGTGGACATAAATCTAGAACTTGCTAGATTTCTCACCCTACAATGTTTCTATGTTCTTGAATTTGCACTAAAAGGAATTCTAACACATGTTAGATTTTCTTTTACATTGAAATGTTGTTAATATAGCACACAATAGACTAATTTAGTCCTACAATGTCGTTATGTTCTTTTGTTTGTGCAAAAAGGAAATATAGCATGTGTTAGATTTCTTTCAAATTTAAATGTGCTTATGTTTATGTTGGAAGAAAATTTAACACAAGCTAGATTTATTATACTCTACAATGTTCTTGTTGGTAAGGTGTTTGTATTTGTGGTAGACATAAATCTAGCATTTGCTAGATTTCTCACTCTATAATGTTTCTACATGCTTGAGTTTGCGCTAAAATAAAATCTAACAGATATCACATTTTATTTTACATTGCAATGTTGTTAATCTAACACGTATTAGACTTATTTAGTCCTAAAATGTTGTTATGTTCTTGTGTTTGTGCTAGAAGGAAATATAACATGTGTTAGATTTCTTTCAAATAAAATGTGCTTATCTTTTTGTTGGAAGAAAATTTAACAAAGCCGGATTTATTTTACTCTAAAATGTTATTGGAAATGTGCTTGTGTTTGTGGTGGACATAAATCTAGCACTTGCTATATTTCTCAATCTACAATGTTTCTATGTGCTTGACTTTGCGCCAGAAGGAAATCTAACACATGTCAGGTTTCCTTTTACATTGCAATTTTGTTAATATAGCACACATTAGACTTATTTAGTCCCACAATGTTGTTATGTTCTTGTGTTTGTGCTAGAAGGAAATATAGCATGTGTGAGATTTCTTTCAAACTTAAATTTGCTTGTGTTTGTGTTGGAAGAAAAATTTAACAGAAGCTAGATTTATTATATTCTACAATGTTGTTGTTGGAAACATGCTCGTATTTATGGTAGACATAAATCTAAAAATTGCTAGATTTCTGACACTACAATGTTTCTATGCGCTTGAATTTGCACTAAAAGGAAATCTAACACATGTTAGATTTTGTTTTACAATGCAATGTTGTTAATCTAGCACACATTAGACTTATTTCTTCGTGCAATGTTCTTATATTCTTATGTTTGTGCTAGAAGGAATTATAGCATGTGTTAGATTTCTTTCAAATTTAAATGTGCTTGTGTTTCTCTTGGAAGAAAATTTAACACAAGCTAGATTTCTTATACTCTACAATGCTGTTGTTGGCAACGTGTTTGTATTTGTGGTAGACATAAATCTAGCACTTGCTAGATTTCTCAATCTAAAACGTTTCTATGTGCTTGAGTTTTCACTAAAAGGAAATCTAACACATGTTAGATTTTCTTTTAAATTGCAATGTTTTTAATATAGCATGTATTACACTTATTTAATCCTTAAATGTTGTTATGTTCTTCTGTTTCTGTTAGAAGGAAATATAACTTGTGTTAGATTTATTTAAAATTTAAATGTGCTTGTGTTTGTGTTGGAAGAAAATTTAACACAAGCTAGATTTCTTATACTCTACAATGTTATTGTTGGCAAAGTTATTTTATTTGTGGTATACATAAATATAGCACATGCTAGACTTCTCACTCTACAATGTTTCTATTTGCTCAAGTTTGCGCTAAAAGGAAATCTAACACATGTTAGATTTTCTTTTACATCGCAATGTTGTTAATCTAGCACACATGAGACTTACTTAGTCCTACAATGTTGTTATGTTATTGTGTTTGTGCTAGAAGGAAATATAGCGTGTGTTATATTTCTTTCAAATTTAAATATGCTTGCGTTTGTGTTGGAAGAAAATTTAACACAAGCTAGATTTCCTATACTCTACAATGTTGTTGTTGGCAATGTTTTTGTATTTGTGGTCGACATAAATCTAGAACTTGCTAGATTTCTCACTCTACAATGTTTCTATGTGTTTGAGTTTGTGCTAAAAGGAAATCTAACAGATGTTAGATTTTATTTTAGATTGCAATGTTGTTAATCTAGCACACATTAGACTTATTTAGTCCTACAATGTTGTTATGTTCTTGTGTTTGTGCTAGAAGGAAATATAGGATGTGTTATATTTCTTTCAAATTTAAATGTGTTTGAGTTTGCACTAAAAGGAAGTCTAACACATTTTAGATTTTCTTTTATATTGCAATGTGGTTATTGCTAACATATTTTGGTTTGGGATAAAAGGAAATATAGCTTGTGTTAGATATTTTTTCATTTAATGTTGTCATTAGAAATATTTATATGTTTGTGTTAGATATAAATATAATGTAGACTAATTTTTTCTCACCCTACAACGTTGTTATGTGATTATGTTGGCATTAGAAGGAAATATAGTATGCATTATATTTCTTTCACCTTGTAATGTTGTTACTTGCAACATTCATTCTTGGCAATATGCTTGTGAATTTGTTCTAGAAGGAAATCTAGTGTGTTATATTTTTTCAGAATGTGATATTATTTTTGAAAATATAGTTATTTGTGCCAAAAGTAAATCAAATGCCTTGCATTGTTTTTATTTTGTATTGTGCTTCTGTCTATGCTAGAAGAAAATTTAGAATGCACTAGATTTCTTTTTTTCTTATTGTGTTGTTGTTGACAATATACTTGTGTTTGTGATAAAAGTATATCTACCACATACTAGATTTCTGACACCTTGCAATGTTGTTTTGTGCTTGTGTTTGTGATAGAATAAGATATACCATGCATTAGATTCTTTCACCTTACAGTGTTATTATTTGCAATATGTTTTTGCTTGTGCTAGAATAAAATCTTGTCGGTGCTAGATTCCTTTTGCCTTAAAATGATGTTATTGGTAGTATTCTATCTAGAAGTAAATCCAACATGTATTAGGCTTCTTTAGCCATAAAGTATTGTTATTTACTTATGTTTGTTCTATAAGTAAATATAGTACGTGCTAGATTTTATTTTACCTTGTTGTAATGTTATTGTTGACAACATATTGTGTTTGTGCTAGAATTAAATCTTCACATGTTGGATTTCTTTCACCTACTAATGTTGATATGAGTTTTTTTTTTTTTTTTTTTTTTTTTTTTTTTATTAGAAGGATATGTGGCATGCTTAAATTTCTTTCCCCTTCCAATGTTTTTATTGGCAATGTGCTCATGTCTATAGTAGAAATAAATCTAGCATGTGCTACATTTACTTTTCTTTGCAATTTTGTCATTGGAAACATGTTTTTATTTTTGTTAAAAGTAATTCGAGCACATGTTAGATTTATTTCACCCTACAATGTTTTTATGTGTTTGTTTTTATGCTAAAATGAAATTTAACGTGTCATATATTTATTTCACCTTGCAATTTTTTTACTAGCAATGTGTTTATGTTTGTGATACAGGGTAATAGAGAATGTTTTTTTCACAATGCAATGTACATGCTTATGTTTATACAATATCCCATTCTTAGACCATATACTCCATATGAAGGGACTTCTAATCATTTGAGGGTTTAACATTTTTATATTGTAACAATAATCTATGTAGGTATGGACTAAAACCTCATTGTATCTAAAAGGAGAGGTCAAATGTCATAAGCATGGAGATGTCATAGGAAATATTATTATTGCAATTTTATTGACACTGTGTTTATGTTTATGCTCTAAGGAAATTTAGCATGCACTAGATTTGCTTTATAATGCAATGTTGTCGTTGGAAATCTTCTTGTATGAGATAGAATAGAGTCTTGCATGAGTTACGTTTCTTTGCCTTGAAATATTTTTAATGACAATGAGTTTGTGTTTGTGCTATAAGGAAATCTAGCTTGTGCTATATTTATTTTGGTTTGCAATGTTTTTATTGGAAATATGAATGTGTCCATGCTAAAAATAATTCTAGCATATGCTAGATTTCTTTCACCTTACAATTTTTTTATTTGCAATATCCATGCATTTGTGATATAAATAAATCTAGGATGAAAATATTTCTTTCGCTTTGCAAGATTCTTGTTGGCAATATGTGTGTGTTCCTATTAAAAGTAATTCTATCACATTCTATATTTATTTTGCTTTGCAAAGTTTCTATGTGTTTGTCTTTGTTCTAAACGAAGATCTAGAAGAAAATTTAATGATCACCATAGTTAATGTTCTTTCTTTGTGTTTTTATTTTATCTTTTCTAAATAAATCTAAGTATATACATGACAATGAGAGATATATTTTGTGTATATATGTTGTCGTAGCCTCTACAATTGTTTTACTTTATTGACAATGTAATGTCTTTGAGAGATGTGCTTATGCTCATGCTAGAAGGAAACCTAGTAGATGTTTGCTTTCCTATACTTACAATTAAAAAAACATAATAAATTATTTAGGGGTGCCCTTTCTCTAACCTTCATTAGCTATTATTGTGAGATCTACACTTGTTATTGTTCTTGTCCATTTTTTTACACATATAATGGTGCGAGTAGTTATAGTATTTATAAATTCATATTTTCTTCAATAATTCAAAACTATGATTGTAAATTTTTACTTTATTTTCAGAAAGCATGGACTATGAAGCTAGTGAGAATTCGAAGGAAGCATCCAAGGAAAAAGGAAGTTCAAGAAACACGATACCAAATTCTTTAAATGGTATGAAAATTTTAAAAATAGTTTATACTTTGTTACAATCGTTAGACATTGTGTTAATAACTAGTTGTTGATTAATAAAACCCATGGAAATAGCCCTAGGAGTCAGGTTTTAATGAGGACAACCCACACTAACATGGATATTTTTTTCCAAGCAATTTTAGCTAGGTGATAACTTTTGGTGTCATATAGTAAACTTGCATAAAATATGTACTCATTTATTATTGTTTTTTTTTCTATGTTAAGACTAACCTAAGTACCCACGGGGGATTTGAACCAGTGACCTATCGCAAGGAGTGCCTTAACAGCGCACCCATTCACCGTCTATCCAAAGCCCAGTGGGCAGCTCATTTATTATTGTTCGTGTAAATGGAAATTGTGTATTATATGGTTGTTTAATAATATTTGGTATTTCATGTCTTCCATATTTCTTTTTCTAGGAACTGTGGAATCTGGTGTGCATGAAATTTGAAGTAAAATAGTGAAGAGAAAAATAAAGATAAGTGATATACAAAGAATGCCTCCTTCAACTAGTATGGTGGTTATATATTTTATGTAATATTTTATAAATGGTTGGATTAGGTTGTTTATTTTCCTAGCAATTTTACCTAGGTGATAGCTTTTGGTGTCATATAGTAAACTTGCATAATGCATGTACTCATTTATTATTGTGCATGTAAATGGAAATCATGTATTATAAGGTTGTTTAATAATATTTGGTATTTTATGTTTTCCATATTTTTTTCTAGAAACTGTGGAATTTGGTGTGCCTGAAATTCGAGGTAAAGTAGTGAAGAAGAAAAACAACAAGTGATATACAAATGATGCCTCCTTCAACTCGTATGATGGTTTTATATTTCATGTATAGTCTCTTAAATATGGTTAGGTTAGGTGGTTTTTCAATATTTAAAAGAACATTATGTGACAATATTTGAAATTATAATTCCATTTTGATTCATGCAAATATTTTTTTGTTGTTATTTGCAGAATTGCTTGGCCCAAAAGCAAATGAAATGTTACAACCATCACTATAGAAAAAGAAAAGTTAGTCAACCATAACACCTTCCGCTTCTACTTTTGAAATGATCAAAAAATACAATACATCTAATAAATATGAGTTTGTGCAAGATTGGTACATCCAAATAGAAGTTGCCATGATATGCTTCATGATATGTATCTATTTGGATCCATAGATGGAAAAGAACCAAATATATTAGGAATAATAATTAATTTCTATGCTTACAATGAAAATGACATTGACTTTCCACTGGACATGATTAAAGAAAATGAGGTAAAACTAATTTCATGTCAAGTGGAGTATACAAATTTTATACCAGATTTGATTAAGCTTCATTTACCAATTCAACAAATATGATAACGAATTCAATTTTCAAGTTGGATAACTATGAGAGCTTCTCTAAATATAGACTAAATAGTTGCGCAGATCTTTTAAAATGCATTGCCACTGTTCTGAGATATCATTATGTAAGAAGTAAAAAAACGTCATTTTTACTTCTTCATTTACAACAAAAAGGTAAACTTCTTGATAAAATACCAGATGATAAACTTCATTCTCAAGAGAAGAGTATATTTATTTGATTTGGAGGAGAACATAACAGAAAGTGATTTCAAGCCTACTACAGAATTTCAAAAAACTAGGAAATTTGAATCTAAGACAACCAACCTTGCAAATCAATGCGATGAGATTCATGAAGCCTTCAAGCGTTGCTATCTATTTTCAAAATCCTTCAGTAGAGAAGTGGTTGTTGAAAGATGTACAGAAGCCCCCAAAGTGTTTAAATTAAGATCAGAACATGATTTAAATGTTCAAGTATAAGTGAAATCATTCCTAGAAAAATTTCAAACATCATTACCCAATGCTCTTCTGATTCCATTTGACATCAATGAGTCTGATCCATTGGTCAACTCTATCAAAATTATAAATGAGACATATCTAAATTCTAAGAATTTCAATTTTTGGATAGTTGATGGTCAACACACCATTCAGGTAGTGAAAGAAATTTTAACAAATCCTAAATATAATGTATCTAGAGAAGTGAAAAAAAATATAAAAAATGTAATGCTCGATTATTGCATCCATCAATTCGACCTAATGAGGTGATCCACATTTGTTTTCAATTAAATTATGCAAATAAGGTATTCTAGAAAACTCCATTTATTGATTGTGTGCGCTCTGCAAGACATTTCTTAATTGCAAATGACAAAGTAAAGAAAAGGGGGATTGGATGTTCTAAGATAGCTGAAGACAAGCTATGCAATTTTAATTATTTTTATATTTAACATTTTATTATTGTATCTCTTTCTATTGTAGATAAATGACTGAAGCTGATAATATAAGTCATATTTTCTCATATTTATAATGAATTACCATTAGTTTATAACAGCTTCTTTAGTTTCATTTTTACATTGAATTCTTATTAGTTTATATTTATTATTTTATCAAGTTAATGATGAAATGTTGTGTTATTTCTTCGACTATCCAATTACAGATTTTTATGATAAAAAAATTCTCTTATATCTCGACGAACCTATTTGGGATAAATGGGACACTGTAGCTATTATATAGAACCATTTTGTTTTTAATTCCACTTAATCGTCCAACAAATGCCATAAAATTAAAATATTATCATTCTAAACTGAACTCCAACAGAAAAATATTGGATATAATGGTTACATATTGTCAAATTCATGATAAGAACTTGAATGAGATCATGCTTACCAGATTCAACATTCTTGAGCATTATGAAATTAATGTTATCATATTTTCCATTTTTTGCAACATGGTGGATGGGTCTACTTATGTCAAAGGAACATGTAAGACAAAGATAGAGTCCCTTTCTCAGCAAGCATGTTGAGTCCTTGACACAATAATAAATGGATCAACAAGTGTTCAATAGGTTGACAACAATTTTGAATTTTTTTGTCATTTTGGGGGCCTTGATATTTTGTCAACACTTTTGCACTCTTTTGCATGTCAGTTTCAACCAGTTTTACATATTGTCCTTGTTGTTCTGGACACATTGGCTTTGAAAAAAGAACAATTCCACAAGGGATATTATATTGATTTTTTTCGATTTCTTATCCAAAAAAATGAGCTAAATGACTTTACTATAGTTCTCTTAGTAGAAAATTAGTTTTGTAATGATGTACGCCAGTCTTTGGAAATTTCCATAAAGAACTCCATGTTCAACTATAAAGTTACTAGTGGCATTTATGAATATAGATCCAAAAATAATTATAGTTATGATATAGTTCTTACTATACATATCTATACTTTAGAATTAAAAACTTTTGAGGCTATAAAATACTCTGACAAATTTGAAGACACATTTGATGAAAATGAGAGAGATTATGATTTTTGGATGGATTTATTGGAAAAGCACCAACAGTGTAGTGATGTGGGGACAAATTTAATCAAGGCCTTTGTACATATGTAAGAATAATTTCACGTGTTGTGAAAATAAAGTCACAAAGGACAATCATGTTAAATAATTACAAATCTTTTCAACTATCAAATAGAGGATACATTAACTTCTTGGAATATTCAGGTACTACAATTTTGTTATTGTTTTTCTTATAATACTTTGGATACCATTTTTTTAATATTTCTTAATTTTCAAAGTGTTTATTAAAATGACTAATGATGGAGATTCTAAAACAGAGAATGATGAAAGTGGGAAGAAAAAAAAAAATCAATATAGTGCTTATGATATTGAAAATGTAAAGAGATGGAAATAGGAGGAAAAGGAGGAGAGGAAGAAGTTATCACCGAGTACATAATTTTTTTTGTTTTTTCTGTTGATAATTTTTCAATTTATTTAATTTCCATATTCATAACTTTTTTGGATGACTATTATAGGGAACTACGA
Source organism: Pinus taeda (assembly GCA_000404065.3). NCBI lineage: Eukaryota > Viridiplantae > Streptophyta > Pinopsida > Pinales > Pinaceae > Pinus > Pinus taeda. The sequence continues at coordinate 1,120 of APFE030841989.1, read as the reverse complement.
GATGAATTAAATTAATCAAGACAATGACCATGGAATTATGGAGATAAAAATGGGTAGTAATCATTGTAACTATATCTTTATTTATTTTATTACTATTATAATTTGTTATGTTTATTATCATGAATCATATAATTTCATATGTTGATTATAGTTGGAAATAAAGAAAATGAATATAATGACCAAGGGACTATCCCACAAAACTACAATCAAGACCAAAATATTATATGGACGATATAGATGATTATTTTTGTGTATAGTTGTTTAATGAATTTTGTTCATTGTCACAATTTATTAAAAAAAGGTTATGTTTATTATAGTGACAAGCAAGCAGAACCAAAACATTGATCAAATTAATGTTAAACAAAACATTAATCAAGAGCAAAATATAACATCAGGTACTTATAATTTGTACATATGTTTTCCTTATTATTTAATGATTTTATTCATTTTCACAATTCAAAATATTTTATATGTTTAATTTTGAGACAAATAAAGGTAACAAAGATGATGATGAGGTGAAACATTACAAATATGAAGGTAATTTCATAGCATATACTTATAATTGGTCTTCTTGTTTATCTTATTATTCTTCAAAATATAATGCTTGTAACTACCATAATGTTGTATATTTTTATTATAGGAACAAATAAAAAGGATAAAATTAACAACCACAATAATGTTAAAGGTGTGTGTGTCTGTATGTGTGTGTTTCTTTTTAAAGGTTACATTACTAATGTTTTTCTTTGTATTGGTATTTGATTGAAGGTTTAATAAGAAGTACTATATCTATTTGATTGATGGTTTAATATGTTTACTCTAGGTTCTATCAAGATTGTTGGGTTGTGTTATATTCTTTCCACATAGTTAACAGGGGGTTTGAGGGGTACCCGTAACCCCACTTTATGGGGTCCAGGGCAGCGCCCTAGAAAATTTTGGTTTTGGACCCTATGTTAGGTTGGGCGGACCCACCTATGGTTTTGTGCATGATTTTCGCACATGTTTTTTGGACGCGATGGTTTTTTCGGTCCATGGTATTGGATCGATGGTTTTCGGTCCATGGTATTGGATGCTTCGGCATGTATAAATATGTATTGTAACATTGAAAGGAACATAATGAAAA
>APFE030841987.1:88068-117461 GCA_000404065.3 Pinus taeda | reverse complement strand
GAACCGGAAGTCTTGGGTTCAAATCTTGGGCTACCCTTCCCCCGTTGAGGGGTACTTAATGGACATGTAAATCGGAGAGTCCTGCCCCAGCCTACAAAAAAAAAAAATTATATTAAGCATTATTCTACTAAACATAAGTTACATTAAGAATTAGGTTAAAATTAAACCTAAATTAATCACCACATGTCAATTCATTCTCCTTCAAAATTGATCACGTCAAAATTGGTCAGTTGCCATTCATTTTCCATCTAAACCCTCACCTTTATTTATTTACACTATTGAGTCTTGACTTCTTCACTCATGGATCTATCCTGATGATGAACCACGGAGGATTGTTTGAAACATCGATTCCAAAAATTTGTATGCAATGACTCTCGAAGACAACACTACACGTAATACAGATCGCAGAAGCCTCAAATCAATAAAAGTGTCTATATTGTAAATCTGGTTAGGAGTTTAGGTTGTCAAACCTAACCACCAATAGCCTATCAGGATGTGTTATAATAGGGTCACTAGGGGGAAAATGGGTTTCATTCATTCGAGTCCATTTGTTCCATAGTTGAGAAAAATAGTTGAAAGGGATAGGAGGTAGAGAACATAGAGATAATTTTTCATTGTGGTAGCCAATAGGACAGAGCCCATATTTCTTTTTACTTGTAGACATTTTCTATTTAGAGAAAGAGAGTAGAGTGACCTCATCTTCTAGTTGGGTTTTTCTCGCTAAAGGGTTTCCCAGGTCAAATCTTGTGTCAAATGTGCATGTGTGATTTTATTTCGCTCTTCTTTATTTTCTACATAATTTTGATTCGTAGGCATATGCTATTAACAATAATCTATAGATCTATAAACCTAAAGAGAAATAAAATTGTAATAGTGTGAATTTTGGATTTTTAAATATATTTTATCACATCTATTGTGATAAAATGTCTAGTCGCATATCCACTACAATTTACAGATCAATGTACATTCTAATTTAGAAGAAAATAAAATATTTATCATAGATAAAACAAATTAAATTATTTTTAAATAACTTATTCATATATAAAATAATATATAAGAACTAAATGATTTTTTGTAATCAACAATTTGTTTCATGATCAGAAAATAAGTACATCGGTATAAAAATGCACACCGTCTCACCCCGATAGGGTTTTTTGACTACCGCGGACAACATATGATAGAGAAACACAAAGGAAACTAAGGAAAACGTCCACAACCTAAGAGGCCAGAAGCACCAGAAAATACATAAAACTAGGAGAACACCTATAACTGTGATATTCATCTGACGTAATTGAAGCTAGGTTGTTCGAGGTTGTTCTGGAAGGAGGAAGAGGGCATAAGGAGCATTGGAAATGTTCTTCGAGGTGAGCCATCCGGGACTCCAACTTCTCCACCTTCTACATTAAAAAAATTTGTCCACGCCAGACCACCACAACTCGTTCTCGAACATGGCACTAAAAGTAGTGCATTTGTATAGAGTAGATATGAGTTCTGCGTATTCTTCTCGGCGGAGCTCATCCATCATTTCCATCTACTCCAACATTAATTGAATCATACCCCTGCAGTTATCCAAATAACATTGATGAACTTCCCTTGGATCTTGCACGACATGCCTTGCGTTCCCTAGTCGACCTGTGCCGACATGTCTCTTTGCCCCACCCTGCTACTGAGGTTATGGAGTGCAACCCCCACCTCCAGCCACCGAGCTGCCTCAACCCTGACTGACATAGACTCCATATTCCTCCCACCTCGAGCAACCGACTATCTTTCCTCCCCAGCCAACCAAAATTTTCTCCCCTTCCATAACCATCGGTTGTAATTGAGGCCCTTGGCCCCCTTCTCCAGCCGAGATATTCTTCATCGTGGAGGAGGACTGTCCAAGATGAGGAACTGGACACATTCTTATAGAACTAGAGAAGGTCTAAGGAGGCCTAGTAAAGCAACTGACATGGGTCCAGACTACAATGATAACCCCCCATGTTTTCCCTTCCCTTATTGACAAGGCTCCACCACAACCAGGCCCATGAAAACCTGCCAACAAGATGGACTTGAGCATGCTCTCCACCACCATCATGTTGACACTGGACAACAATAACCCAGCCTACCAAAAAGCCTTGCCACCACAACCCCTGATGCAGAGACTGCCGAAGTTTAGAAAATCTTGGAGAAGAGATGTGTGTGTGGGGGAACCACTTAGCATGCAAGCACAGAGAAGTGTCCTCCCACATGCACCAAAACCATTGTATAACCTCAAAATCCAGAGGCCATGCTCCACACGCACATGAAGGTGTTGAATGCCACACACTAAACAAGAAATATGCCACTACACAAACCTAAAAAACAAGGACAGAGCACTAGTGACAAGGTCACCACCTTTCCCACACAATAAACATTCATCATTTCCTACTTCTCTTAGAATACCCATAACATGAAATGTGTTGGCACCACCGTACATTGTCATCGAACATCACCTGCTTCTCGGGTCGAGGCTCATTGAGATTTCCCATGGACCACCTGAACTCCTCCTGTACATAGGTTAATGTCAAGGGATGGAGATGTCAGCCCTCAAACTTGTTGCCAAATGGTGACTTTCATCACCAATGCATTGCCTTGTGTGTCCAATTCATCACCCCCATCAGGAAAGCCTCTTCCATTGTCATGATTCTTTAGAGCTCCATCAGGTGGACATGTTTTGAATGAGTGGGCCAATCCTAGAGGAGTTCATGACCCTAGTGTTCACTTCCCCAATTAGCAATTTTTTCTACCGCATTATTACCTTCATGTTCCACATGCTCTATGATTACATATGTAAAGGAAGAGAGTCTAGAATGTATATGCTAACCTATGAGTTCCAGCCTTCATCTCTTTATAACTTTATCTGGGGGGGTCCATTTATGAGCTTTTACAACATGGCTACAACAATTAGAGAATCTCCTATCACCTGTAGTTTTGTCACCCCCATCTCTGCATCAACGTATAGCCCTTTTTGTAGTGCTATAAATTCTAACACATTGTTTATGGAGCTGCCACATGAGGCTGCAAAAAACTTCATTGTATGCCCAGTGTCATTGTGAATTATCCCTCTGAGACCTGTTGGTCCTAGGTTTCCTTTTGAGGCACCATCAAATTTGAGTTTGAAGAACCCTTTTGGGGGGTGAAGGAAGGTGTTGTATGAGTTCCCCCTCATTGGTGGGCGGTTAGTGGGCTCGGGGTCAAAATAATTCCAATTAAGAGAAAGAGCTACTAGAATGTCATGTTCCTTACCTTCCACTTCTAGTCTTCCTCTGACCAATGAGAAATGGAAATAGTCTCTTTGATATTTCGTAATATAGTGTTCCACACTTGCTTAGTTTGGATGGTTTCTAAGTGGAATATTTCCCTGTTTCTTGCTTTCCATAGGTTCCAAAGGACAAATCCTTGTGAGAGACACCATGATTTTTTGCCAGTGGGATTTTTAAAGAGTGTCCATCTCCATGCATCCAACAATTCTATCAAGGTATTAGCTAACCAATCAAGCGCCCGAAACAAGGAGGCAAAATGACCCCAAATATCCATTGCCTTGGGGCAAGATTTTAAGAGGTTATCCATTGTTTCTTCCTTACTGTAGCAGAGAGGGCACCGAGACGGGCCACAAAAATCTTTTTTCCTAAGTTTCTGCCAAGTGAGGAGGTTTCCCTGCCCATTTAGCCATAGAAAAAATGAAACTTTTGGCAATAATTTGGAGTACCAAATTCATTTCCACAAGGGGTCCGAATCCAGATCTCCTACATAAGATAAAATCGAATAAGCTTCTTTGAGAGATAAAATACCCTTCGAGAGGTTCCCCCACCACATCTTATCTAGTTCCCCATTGTTAAGAACAAGGCGTTGATGGAGGATCGGAGTAAGGGAATCCCAATCCAGAGGTGGATCATGGGCTAGCCAGTTTTCTGTGGTTTTCCACGCCTACCATTTTGACCTGAGATTAGTGTCCTTCTAGAAGTCCTTAACTCTCTTAGCTCCCAATTGAGTGGTAAAGGCTTGAATATCCCTAAAGGTGTTGTCGTGGGTTAGTCTGTGGTGTTTCATCCAGGCTTCCTCCCAAAATTTATCCTTACATCCATTCCTGATTTCCCAAAACCCATGGTCTCATATTAAGTCTTGATGTTCCTTTACACAATTCCAAATGGAGGAACCATTTAGTAGGTTGTAATGGTTGTTTAGAGGGTCCTACAAGCTAGCAATATTATATTTGAGTGTCCAACGATTCTTCCATATATTTTACCCTTCCTACATCCATTGCCACCAAACTTTATCACTAAGGGCATGCGATAATAGTTTAGGATCTTTTAGCCCCAGACCGCCATGTGTCTTTGGTTTACATAATTTATCCTAGGCCACGAGATCCCACTTATGGCCTATTTGTGGCATAGACCAAAGAAATTTTCAAAATTTGGCCATAAGTTCCTTGTAAATGCTTCAAGGGGCTAGAAGGGCTAAGAGCTGGTATATCGAGATGTCTTGTAGAACTGCCTTCAAAAGAACTAGCCAGCTGGATGAATTCAAGAACCCAAAAAGTCAGCTAGAAAGCCTCCTATCAATGTGGTTTAGCATTTCTTTCCAGTGAGTAGTGTTTATGGGAGTTAGATACCAAAGGTACTCCAAGGTATGTACTAGGGAGTGCTCCAATTATGATTCCTAGTGTCTAGACCAGATGGATTTGCACCCTAGGATGTGTTTTAAAGAAGAAGATGTTTGATTTGTCACCATTAATCTGTGTGCCTAATGCCTCCTGGAACAGCTCCAGGATGGACCCAAATTGTCGAGCCTCTTTCAAAGTTGGTTTCCCATATAGCATGTTGTCATCTAAAAGCTCTTGGTGGGTGGTTGGGGGGACATCCTGGGAGAGCTTTATGCCTTTGAGAATACAATATCCCACCGCTACCTTAATAAGACAACCAAGACCTCCAACTGTTATGATGAAGAGAAAGGGAAACATGGCCCCCCCTTGATGAAGCTCCCTAGATCCTCGAAAGGTGCTAAAGGGCACTCCATTAACAATAATTGAATAAAAGGGGGTCATGATCATGTATTTAACCCAGATAATCCAGGGAGGAGAGGAACTAAAAGCATCAAGGATGGGAAACAAATAATCCCAATTCAGGCTATCATAAGCTTTGGAGAGATCAATTTTTATAAGTACACCTAGTGATCTAGATGAGGATAGGGAGTGGACAACCTCATGGGTCACCAATATACCATCCATTATTTGTCACCCTTCCACAAAGCCTGACTATTCAGGCTCAATAATTTAATGTTGTAGGGGCTTTAGAATCTGAACTAGAATGCCTGAAATGATCTTGTAAATGACATTGCACAAAGAAGTTGGTTGAAAGCTCTCTGGGTCAAACGTCGCACATTTCTTGGCGACGAGTGTGAGAAAAGTTGCATTCAGACTCGACCCAATTCATTGGGAGGGTATGTAATCTTCCACTAACTCATGGATCTCAACCTCCAAAAATTTCCATCCTTCTTTGAAGAATTCAACAATAAACCCATTCGGACCAGGGGCTTTATTCGTTCGAAGGGCCCATACCACCTCTTCCACCTCAACATAGGATATCTCCAACATGAGGGCCTTTCCGTGATCATCCAAGATTAACTTTGGAATAAATTGTTAGATTCGAGAGATGTACCCAGTTGTGTCCCCAGCAGGTGCTATGTACAGAGTCTAGAAGTCGGTGATCAACTCTTCTTATATCTCTTCATGTTGTACCAGCCTCCTGCCATTTGAGCCATTGAGGGAAAAGATCCGGTTATACTATCGATGTTTCAACATAGTCATGTGAAAAAAATTAGTGTTACGCTTCACCTCTTTGAGTGATTGGAATCACGATTTTTGTCTCCACAAAGTTTCTTCCTACTTCCACCATTGCTTCAAATCAGTTAGAGCTTGGCCCTCTTATGCAATGAGAGCTTAATTCCTCCCTTCTAAGATAATTTTATGTTGTATTTATCTCATATCTTCCTCGAGAAGCCATTTTTCTCAATGGCGATTACCAAAATAAGATAGGTTCAATTCTTTGATTCTACCTTTTAATTCCTTCAACTTTAATTGGAATGTTTCCATTCAGTTGCAACCAGTCACCTAGATGGCTTTCCACCACTCTTCTAGCTTGGCAAGGAAGTATTTCTTGTTGAGCTAGAAAGATTCAAAATGAAAGGGGTGGTTACCTGGGGCCATACATAGGTCAATCTCTAAGAAGATGGGTCAATGTTTCGATCCTAGGCATGAAAGGATTGACACTTGAAGGAACAAATCGTGTTGAAGGATATTATCAGAAATGACAAAACGATCTAGTCGTGATGTGATCTGGTACTTACCTCCCTAGATTCTATTATTCCAAGTGAAGGAGTCATTCTTGAAGTCGCTTTCTTCTACACCCATGTCTTGGATAGTCTCATGGAAGGGAATGGAGATCAGATCCAACCACCTAATTCCTCCTTTTCTCTCACCTATATCCTTAATCAGGTTGAATTCCCCTGCTATGATCCAATTAGTGTTCCCAAAAAGCTCCTTTAGGTGTCACAAACTCCAGAGAAAACCCACCTTCATCCCTAGTAGTGTAAGGCCATAAACCCACCTTAGCCAAACTTTCTTAGGGGAGCCTATGCATTCAAATTAGCCCAAAAGGTTGTTTGTGTAGGAAATCCAAATTCTAAAGGAGATGGATTAGGGATCCGAGAGGATGCCCAAGCCTCCTACACAACCCCTTGCATCAAGTGCCATACATTCTGCCAAAGGCCGACTCCTACTAATTATGTATTTAAGCTTTTCTTGTGTCACTTTAGTTCCCTGAAGTACTATGATGTCTAGTTTCTCAGTTTGGATCCATTCCTTTAAATACCTCAACTTACCCTTTCAGTTGAGGCCTCCTATGTTCCATGATAGTAGCTTCACTAGGGGGAGGGGTGGGGAGAGAGCGTTGATAATATTCCACCACGACATTGGCTTGTCCTGAGTTAACCAAGATTGCCCCAGCTTCCCGAATGCTTCGCTAGAAAGCCGTCTTCCTTTCTTCTTAGAGCCTGAGTTAGATTTCGCCCGCTGGGTGGGCATTTCTTCATCTCGTATAGCCAAATCCATTTGAGGAAGGGATTCCATAGAGGCTTGGAATTGCTCCCAATCCTTATAGATTTGATGGAATTTCTCTAGCTGATCCTAGGGGATGTCAGTTGATCCATCTTTCGCTCAGTTTCGCAACAATGTGACCATAACCCTCTCATCATAGTTGAGTTGTTCCATCTTCACACTGTATTCTAGAGCATGGAAAATGTGGGAAATAACTTATTGGATCTCTTTGCCTATAGATCATACTTCTAGTGTCTTGCATTTACTCGGTTGTTTATTCTTAGGGTTTTTAGAACCCGTTTCCACTTCCATGACTGCTAGTGATGGGGACACAGCCACATGTATTATTGGTTGTTCATTCTTAGGTGGATCTACTAAGAGAGAAAAGTGATTCCTAGAAGGGCAGTTTTGGGCTGCATGAAGGGTTCCAAGGGGGCAACTTCAGGCCTCTTGAGGTGTTCTTGAGGGGCAATATGGGGCTACATAAGAAGTGTTGGGTGAAACCTGAGAAGGAGGGGCTTTACTAGGAGGAGGGAATCGTCGTGAGACTTCTTGGAATATGTCTACAGAGGGAGCTTTCGGGGGGGACCAAAGGTTTTTGTGAGCAACCCCAATACAGGTGCCCATATTCATGGCAAAGCCTGCATTTAAAAGGTACATGCTCATAGTCTAGCGACTGGGACCAGATTTCGTCTTGCTACTCTATGTCCACCAATTCATGGAGGGGTATTGATATGTTCATATAGATGCATATCCGGGCATAGGAGGAGAATCGTCGATGTCTTATGATCTGTGAGACTTGGAAAAAGTCTCCTATGGAGTTGTCGATGGACTCCAGAATATCCAATTCCCAAAATTCCTCTAGAAGGGAGTACAATCTAATCTAGATGGGTGAAGCTAAAAATTGTTCCTTCTCCAGCTTATAGTAGGGTTCCCAGTGTCGCATGAATAACCTGACATTATTCATAAAATAGGGACCATTGTCTAGGATTCGCTTGCGATCTTCTAGATCTTGAAAGATCACTATGAAAAAAACCTTTGGCTCGAAGGCAGAGGTGAAATGGAGCTTTCGACTGCCATTTGAGTTGGATCCATCTAAGAATGTCTGATTCTCTGATCCAGATGCTCATGAATTTACAAATTATTACATCATCCTACATAAACTGGCGAGATTGTTCAAGGCGATTGCTCAAAATCACCACTTTGGGGTTCTTGGCTACTTTTGGGAGGCAACAACCCTGCATTTGGGACTACCATTGAGCACCAAAGGCTGGTGTTTCACACTGCTTGCCTCTGCGCTGGTCGGAGCCAGAAGATGGGTCGGCAGGAGGTTGATGTGCACTAGTAAGAAATGATTTGAAAGAGGGGTTTGATCCCCCTCTTCTGGGACGGCCCGACATATGCCCGCTCAACGTGAGGATGGCGTTAGGGTGCATCAAGTGAAGCGTGAACGAAATGAGAAGCTTGTTGCATTCAATCAGGCAGACGAGAACCCTAGCATTGTCAAAACCCTAACGTAGAATTTACTCCTTTAACGGTACAAATTCGATATGATTTTTCCAATTAATTCACTTATACATAAATAACCTAATAATTAAATTTAAGAAATTTATTTTAATATTATTAATTACTAAAAAAATACAAAATAAAATTCTTAATTCAACTATATTTATTATACCTAATTATGTAGGTTATATTGTTGATTGATTTTTAGTCAAAAGATTATGACTTTTGCTCTGTAAAATTTTTTGTAAAGTTTACAAAGTTAAAAGAAAATATATTAAATGGTTTTTAAAATCAAAAATTTATTTATAAAATTTAGAAATTCAATTTTTTTGATTAGTCTAAATTATTGACGGGCAAATTTTTATGGGCTTTAATTTATAATGGTTAGAAATAAAAAATATATTAAAAAGATATAAATTCTTAAAAACTATTTATTTTCCAAGTGTATTCATCTGGCTATTGTCTCTTTTACCTGAGTTAATGCAGAAGGCATTTTTACACTCTAACAGTAATTAATCTGTAACATAGATTAATGAAGTATACTGTCTTTCCAGCTTCATCCTTCTGACTGTCCGCAATCGGGCCCCTTCCAAGACCGACCTTGACCTGACACCTTGGATGATGTTAACAAAGTGTACATAGGCTTTCTCATTTGGTGAGAGGGTAGATATATGTGTTAATGATCTGATGTCTGTTTTGCTTTGCAACCATAAGAGTTTATATGTATATATTTGTTCTTCCACTTTCTCATTCAAGAGTAACACAAAATAACTTTATTAGTACCTGTCCTCAGGGCTGCCATGGACTATAGTATTCGGTTAGATATTTGATATTAGTCATTGCACAATAATCAAAACATCAAAACGAAAGTTTCAAGACAAATATTATATAACATCAAAACAAAAGTCTAAGACAAATATTATATAAATTTATTGTGCACCATATTACAACCTATTAAATCTTCACATTGTTTTAGATCTGATTTGGCCTATTCTCGAGGGAGAGAGGCACAATAATCAGGGGTAAAAAGTATTATGTGATCATTTTTTTCTCAAAATTTTCTGCCGATCAAGTAATGCTAGCATTAATTCTAAAATGTTCTCAAGCATTTTATGCTAAGTAAAAATATTGTCCACCAGTAAACTATATTGTACGCATGCATGCCTGCCATCCCTTCTGCCTGCATGGCACGGCTTCTGCCAGCATGTAACAGGTGTCACTGCTTCTGTGTTATACACTTGACAGCGACAACACTTGACAACGTTGTGTTGTACGCTTGAGCCCTATATCCCCACATGCTCAATGCTCTGCAATAGTAGTAGTTTGCTCCTCGGTCAAAAACTAGGCGTGATTCCTGTGTTTCTGCTGCTCTAGCCTCTGTCTAATGTGGTTCCCAGTAGTATGGTCTAATATGAGGTTATTCGGTTGGAGTTGTTCTAACGTTGTGGATGATCTCTGTCGAACCGTAATATGAGGTTATTCGGTTGGAGTCGTTCTAACGTTGTGGATGATCTTTGTTGAACGTATAGAAGTGGGTGATCTCTACTAAACCGAACCTAGCATGCATATACGGAATGAACGAAGATTCATTTGGGTAAGCATAACACATATCTTCTCGAGAAAAACTTTTCCTATCACGGGTTATGGTATTCTCGCTAAATTTGGTTATGGTATTCTCGCAAAATTTTGTTTTCCATCTATGGAAAACTGTCAAAGCAACTCTATCATTTTTTTCAAAGAAAAATAACTGTCATAGCAAAAAAATAACTGTCATAGCAACTTCTCCACACAAATACAGAGTAAACTTTAAACCCATCTATGCTTAAAGTTGAGTTAAAGGTGACAAGAAATTTGTTCTAGTATTTTAAGCGAAATTTAATGGTTGTATTTCTCTTGAACGACAAAGTGTTCATGGGAATTTTATCATATTTCCTGTTATTGCAGTTCATAAAAGCCTAGAACTATAACAAACACAATATCTTGATAAAATGAAAATTGTAAAGTTTACTTACAAACTATTCGGCATCTCGATACCCACCTGAATCTAGGCTCAATCTTCGAACCCGTTCGCTTGAGACCACTCACAGCAGGCATCGGTGCACTTTTGAAACGTCAAATCTCGTAGGCATATTGTTGGTGGAGTTTATGAGCTTGAGACGCCAAACTTGCATTCATATTGATGCAACTCTGTATTTTTTCTTTTCTGCTTGACTTGATATTTGGCTTGTAACCCCAAGCCTTCAAACACCATATGCGCCTTTTCCAAGAACAGTTGGCCTCCACACTGGACTAGTTTTCCCTCTAACTTGTCATACAATAGTCAGGTGAGGTATGACTAGCCTCACCCTGAAGCAGTTTTCTCACGTTATAGTGTTTACCTTGATACATCGTTCTTGGGCCAAGAAGAAGATATGTTTATTCCACGCCCCACCTTGTTCTTGCCCCTCATCTGGTCTCGCGCCCTTTCTCCTGGTCCCGTCCCACTTTCAGCTTCGCCTTACCTAGTCTTGCCCGACCTGACCTTGATCTCCTTGGTTTTAAGCATCCTCGTGTTTCCTCAGGAGAAGATATTTTTATCATTTGATGTGATTTGTTCTTGCGTTATCTTCTTCCCAATTGTTTGATCTGTCAAGCTACACATGTTGATGGCAAACAACTCATATATGGGAGAAGCTACGCATACTGATGGGACACTCCTCATACATTAGGAGGGAGAAGAGACATGTAGTTGCAGGAAACCCCATGAAGTACTCCCGTACGACCTCTTCTACCAAAACGGTCACCACAAAGATCACCCATACAATGTGCACTCAAATCACCATCGTAGCCACAGATTCTACCGGAATTGTGGGCACCATAATTGATAGGTACAGTAAGATTTGATCGAACGGATACCACTTTAATTTCTAGAATCAATCTGGCAGTTCCGACGATCCTCTGTTGAAGTTCTCAGGATCTAAGCTAAAGGTTTTGGCTGCTAAGGGACCAGGTGGAATTCAAATATTTAGTATGAAAGACGGTCACACAAGTGAATAATGCAGATGAGATCACAACTAGCACCTACATGATCCACCCTCACCACAAGCAAAAAAAATAATCTACATTTAATGCTCGGTGTTGTCAACTATAATACGCCTAATGGGCTGGTTTAGGTGGAGCATAGTTCTAATGGTGGAGCAGAGAAAGAATTTAGAATTTGGCCGAAGACAGGAAAGCATTCAACTTCGACGAGGAATGTGTTGATTAGACACATTACTTGTCAATTGTTCATATTTATAGAGTAATCTAAAATTCTAAATTGGGATTGAAATGGTGCCCAGGAATCCTTGTCCAGAGCTCTAATATTAAATGAGAAATAAAACTCATTCAATTATTATGCCTTTGCACAGTTACACCTACCAATTGAAAGAGTTCTCATGTGTTAAGCTTCTAGCATAACATGGTGTATTTTTTATTCAATTGTAACATCTCAAAATCCAACCTCACCTTCAAATTTTAATAGTGTAAATGTGTTTTTTCCATCAAAAGTAAGATATTGTGTGTTTCTCATTCATCATTCATCACCTGTGACCGGGTCAGTAGATCGCTCTGAATTTATCACAACTGAAAATTCCTACAACTAGTGATAATGTGCATGTGCAAGGTTTATGTTAAAATTTCATGAATCGCCATGGAAGTGAATGCGAGACTGTAGATCTGGAATTATGGATCTTGCAAGGACCCACGTGCTGGTGCTACTGCCTTCTATTTATTCTGCCCACTCGATTTTAAATTAATAAGATTTGACTCAGTCAGCATTGTTGAGTGCGAGAATTCTATGTTTTCTAGTACTGTACTGGTAGATCTAGAATTATGGAGCTTGCAAAGTTGAGTGCGAGAATTCTATGTTTTCTAGTACTGTACTGGTAGATCTAGAATTATGGAGCTGCCAAGTAATGTACTGGTGCCACTAATTTTTATAGAAAAGTTTATAGAAAAGTTTATTCGCTTTGACATGTTAAATTCCCAACTTTATAAAAAGTTAATGTGCCCTGACATGCGCCCTTGATAGCTGGATATAACAAGCCGTTTTTTTTTCTCTAGTTTTTCTCTAGTCATCACAGGCGCGCGTTATATCTGGCTATCGCATATCAGGGCGCATTACTGACATGCGCCCTTGATAGCTGGATATAACAAGCCGTTTTTTTTTCTCTAGTTTTTCTCTAGTCATCACAGGCGCGCGTTATATCTGGCTATCGCATATCAGGGCGCATTAACTTTTCTATAGAGTTGGAAATAGTTTCCCTATTTATTCGCAGTTGTCTATAATGCGACTTTTTGAAAGCCTTTCCGGTGGTTTTTCCGGTCAAAATCCGGCAGCAATTTATTGGAATCACAAGTTTTATAGCTAGTTTCTGCACAATCAAAGCGTCCCAGGGGTTTTTCAGGGTGCTGAATCCAAATATGCAATTAAAGGTTTTTCAGGGTGTTGAATCCAAATATGCAATTAAAAACCCATTTTAACCGCAACAAATCAAGATTTAACCTCAATTTCTTCCACCGGATTCACCGGAATCTCCAAAAAGTCGCATTATAGACAACTCCTATTTATTCTACCCACTTGGTTTTAAATTAATGAGATTTAACTAGGTCAACATTTGGTTTTAAATTAATGAAATTTGACTAGGTATTAATGAGATTTAACTAGGTCAACATAGTTGAGTGCCAGAATTCTATGTTTTCCAGTATGGTACTAGTACACTGCCAAATCCCCCTATTTGGCAGGAACTTGTTGCTTAGCAAATGTACTTGTTCTATAAGTTGCCACTTCTACTTCCACTGCGCTTAATTCTTAAAATAACTTTATGACATCGACATGCTTGTCCTTTGATAAAAGTACACTGCCAAATCCCCCTATTTGGCAGGAACTTGTTGCTTAGCAAATGTACTTGTTCTATAAGTTGCCACTTCTACTTCCACTGCGCTTAATTCTTAAAATAACTTTATGACATCGACATGCTTGTCCTTTGATAAAAGTGCAGCCAAATATGTTTCACAAGTACTTCTAAGCAATCTTTGTTTCATACTCTTTGGGTAATGAATCCTTCTTATTATTAAAAAAAAAAAAATTGATTACAAAAAACTCATCTATTTTTTGGTCATTGACAATATAAGGAATTCTAGTAACCATCCTTCACCTCAAACGGACACTGCGTTTATCAATGGCTCATCATTACAATTTAATTACGGGTAATTTTTAAATTTCAAACAAATTCAAACCAAAGGATCACACTAATTATTAGTGTAACATGACTTGTATTTGATTGTATCTTAGTAATTCAGCTCGTATAAGCTAAGTAATGGGAATCAAACATTCGAATGTCGTTATCCAACTTAAATATAGGAACACTGATGTGGCACTCGTAACTGTTTAACAAAGTGTGTAAAATCTAAATAATATACTATAGATTTTATTTATTTATTTTTTAAATATACCAATTAATTATAGTTAATTGATTTATTATTTTTTAATATTACCAATTAATCTATAGTTAATTGTTTATTGAAAAAATCAATTTTATTTAAATTCATTTATTAATAAAATTAGTATAATCATTATTTAATTTTGGAAAAAATATGTTATTTAAAATAATTAAATGGTAGTTTATAAAAGGGAAATTTTTATTTATATATGTTTTTAGATTTTAGATTAATGGGATAGTTTTCCAAGGATTTGGTTAGGTAGATTTTACTGAAAATTTAGCAATAATTTTTTAAAATGTTAAAATTGAATTTTGTTTTTAAAATTCAAGTATTCCAAATATTTTTTAAGTGGATAAATCCATAAATACGTTAAAAATTCATTTAAAAAAATGAAAATTCACAATATTTTGAAGAAATTCTATTACAAGGTTTAGCAAAAAAACCAAAGATCTATTAGTTAGATTGTGTCTTTTTATTTCACTATTTCAATTTCTTTCTAGTGAAATTATTATTTTAATTTCTTTTCTAGTGAAATTATTTAATAAATATTTTCCATATGTGTTATTTTTCATATTAATTTTTACTTATTTTTTAAATGAAAATATTTACTTACTCTTTATTAAAAATGAATAAAATTTGCAATTTTTCAAATTTTGAATATCAACTTTATAGATTCTTTTCAAAATTCAAATTCATAATCTTGAAAAAAAGACTTATTGCTTTGCATTTATTTTTTTAACTATTTAAAAATTAAAAAAAAAAAATGTTCCAAAAGCTAGTGACGACGTGGCATTCTTTGTAAAGTATAATCTTTCATCTTTTTGAGAGCTATAAAAATGTCAAAAAGATGAATTATTTGGGCTTCATAAAAAATAACTTTATAACGGATTATGAAGCTATTGAAAATCTTAAAAAGAAAAAATATCCTAGGACAATCAAGATTTAGCAAAAAATTAATTAATGAGTTTTTCAAAATTTTACAACAACATAAATAAAAGGCTTTCAAAATCTTACAACAAGACCAATAGTAATTCTTAAGTAGTACTTCTTAAACAAAAGAGACAAAAATGTAAGTGAAAGGCCTTTCAAAATCATACAACAAGACCAATAGTACTAAACAAAAATGTAAGCAAAAGGCCTTCCAAAACTTACAACAAGGCCAATAAGACTTATGAAAGAAAAGACAAATGTAGATCACATAATAAGATTTGTGAAAAAAAAATACACATATAGATCCCATGATAAGCAAAAGGTCTTCCAAAACATACAACAAGGCCAATAAAAACTGTGAAGAAAAAGGACAAAAATAACTCACATGATTTCAAGGTACCACAAATTATTATAAGACTTATTTTTACAAAATTACAAAATATTTACAAATTTTCCAAATATTAATTTTAATAGAGGTAAAAACCAAAATTAAAAATTACCAAAATAGAAATATTTAATTCAAAAGAGATCATTAGATTCCAGAATATCAACAACGAATTCCCCAAGGGTTTTCCTAAGTGTAAGCATTCCATATTAAAGTTTGAATATCAAAATTATCAAAATTAAAATGTGCTCATCAGATTTGAAAAAGTATAATATTGGATAATATAAAGGTAATATTATTTTTCCTACTAGAAACAAGCTATATTATTTTTTGATATTATTACCGTTAATATGTATTTACTATAATATTGATGAGATATCATTATAGGTATTCTTTTCTATAATATATTTCTTTTGACTTTTGCATGGAGTGAGAGTGATATATTATAGTTTAAGTTGGAATGAGGGTAAAATATTTGTAAAATATTTTTATTTTTATATTAGAGTATATTTTCAGGAATGTTAGTCATGAAAAATTAAAATGAAGGTTTATGAGTATTGCAAAGGATGAATTTAACTGCGTGACATCTCTTGAACATGTTGATGATACTGAATGAATTGGCAACATTGACCCAAAAACAAAGTAATGGATGGTATGATAGACCAAGGTATGATGACCATCAAGCAGATAACCCAACCCATGTAGTCACAGTGATGAAGTGAAAGTGTCATGTTCAAGAGCACCCTGCTGCCATAAAGTGGTTTACCCCTTTTCCCATTTTCCCCCGTCATTACTGACCAGTACCTCTTTATTTTTATCAATCTTGAGGAAGATAACATATGCTTGGATTTAGTTTCATGTACCCCTTTTCCCATTTTCCCCCGTCATTACTGACCAGTACCTCTTTATTTTTATCAATCTTGAGGAAGATAACATATGCTTGGATTTAGTTTCATGTTTACACAAGCTTGAAACGAAAAACTATGCTTGAATTCAGTTTCATGTTTACACAATCTTGAAACGAAAAACTCTACTTGGGATTGGCTTACATGCCCCCAGCATGATGACTCGATTCTAGGTGCATGCCCCCCAAGCTTCATTGCTTTCACCTAAGTAGACTACTCGTGGCTATGAGGTGGATGGAATGAAGGTTCATTTATGAGATCAAGTGAAAGACTCGACTAGGATTTTATGAGATCTAATCAAAGACTCAACTTGGAACTTTGCTCCAGGGGTCCTTGTTTCATTTTTTAATGAGCTTGACACAAGAAAAGGAACTCTTCTCATATTCCTTGTTTCATTTTTTAACGAACTTGACATAAGACAAGGAACTATGCTCTAATTCCTTGTTTCATTTTTTAACGAGCTTGACACAAGACAAGGAACTATGCTCTGATTGCTTGTTTCATTTTTTAACGAGTTTGACATAAGACAAGGAACTATGCTCTGGGACTTCTTTCATTTTTTAATGAGGTTAACACAATAAAATAACTATCCTCATAACCTTTGTTTCATTTTTTAATGATGTTGACACAAGACAAGGAACTGTCCTCATAACCTTTATTTCATTCTTTAACAAAGTTGACACAAGATAAGGAACTTTCCTCATATCCCTTTTTCACAACCCATAAGAGGTCATGACTTCAAAGAGGTTGTCATCAGATGGGAGAAAAATACTCTAGAAGGGATCTGTAACAAGGAATTCAAGATCTAGTTCCAATGCCCCTAGGTCATAATGTACAACATCACAGAATTGATTGTCAGTTGATGTAGGCATGGAATGGGTTGCCACATAATTGACCTACGGAGGGGAAGATACCATTGGGACAAGAGAACCATTTAGGGAAGATGGTTGATTGGAAGCCATATTTGGACCAGGAAATGAAAGCTGGTCAATGGTGACAATTCTGCCTTCATGCGAGAAACACATCACTTGAAAGAGTGTTGAAAAAATAGCTCCCATGTCATAAACATAGCCGTGCCCAAGAAGTAAATTCCAATATAAAGGGCCTGGGACTACCATCACATTGAGATAAACAATTTTTCCTCGCAAAGTAATAGGCAATTGAGGAAGGATCCCTAATGGTTGACTGGTTCCTCTGGTAAAAGCCAACAGATTTTGGGTAACAAGCACAATTGGCGGCGAACTAAGAGCTTGCCAAGTAGTGGAGGAAAGGATACTCACAGATGCACCTTCATCTATAATAGTGTGAGGTACAATCATATTACAAACATGTACTATGATCTAGAAAGGCACATAAGAAGGAAGACGACATCCTCCTAGTCGATTCTGATCAAAGGAAGTGACCAAACTACTTGGAGGGGGTACTTTATGAATGGGAGAATTACACCCTTGAGTTACGGGAATGGGAGGATTTTCCTCCTATCTTGACAGAACAGGAGGATTGCCTCCACGCTCATTGGAATCTAAAGAAACAAAAAGAACCTAAGTGGTATCATACTCACTCTCTACGGAAAAGGACGATTTACCGAGTTGAGATCGGGTCAATTGTTTCCTCAACCTGTGATTGGTCGGGTATAGACTCATGGGATTCACATTCAAAGAGAGCGGGTTTGAGCGACAGTTGATTTGGGTCAGTCACTTTATCAACTAGTGAAGGATTAAGGGAGAGTCTCTTGTAACGAGATGGAAGTCGTTGCGGAGAAGCAGGATGATTATCCAACACTTTTTTGGATTCATCCAGATAGGGACAAAGGTGAATGGGATGATTCCCTTCACATTACCTACAGGGAAACTTAACTTTACCCTTCTTTCCATGAACTTTACTACCACTAGTTGATGGTGTGTCATCAACATGATCTCCAAAAGTTGATGACATGGGATAATGTGAACGAGAAGACCATTCTTGTAAGATCTAAGCAATACCAGAACAATTTCGAAGAAGATGGTCTCTCGTACAAAGTTTGAATGGATATCGAACTTTGTGAGCTTATCGGACAGTTTCTCATCAGAAGTTGCATTCAAAGAAATAGTTGCTTAGTTGTCCCCCTGCTGAATTTTCTTCTTCTTCTTCCTCTTCCCTTTATTCTTCTTCTTAGCCACTTGCTTACTAGTGTCAATACTTAACCATGCGAAGAGGAAGAATGGGAGGAAGGAAAAACCGAGGAAGAAGGCAAAGGGTCAACTTTAGGATCAACTGGAGGTTGATTTTTTCGAGTTGGAGGAGTACTTGATTGCAGAGAAAAATCATGTCATTTTGAACCAAGGAGGTTCAAAAAAACCATACTGGCAAGCCAATGGTAAATCTTGCAAGGGACAATGTACCCATATAAGGAGCACCAATATTTCCGAAAGGAGGAAAAGGACTAGGATTCCCATCAAGAGGAATTCCTTGATTGGTGGACTTCGGAGTTGTTTCCATGTGTCTCAACCTAAGATAAACTAAGGAGTGAGCATGGGGGATGTTATCCACGGTCAATTAATTTTATTTTAATCAAAATAACATAACAAAGCAAAAGAGGGATAATCTAGGCAAAAGGATTAGCAAGCAACTGTAAACTGCAATATATTGCCTCAATAAACCAAGGACTTAACATACATGCAGGAAATCTCCACAAATGTTGTGTTCAGTGTATCATAGTGTACAAGGCGGCTGACTCGGTTACCTAAGGATGGATAACAACCTAATGTAGTCCTCCCATATATACCTGAAAGTACATGGAGGCTCAGTCCGTGTTAGCATTGTCTATTACGAAACTGCACAGTGAGAGCATTCCTTTATACTGTATGTATTGTAACACCGCCCTATATACCCAAAGATATGTGGATGAGCTACAATATACTTACGTACGTGGAATGAGGTATCACACTCGGAATGTATCGCAGACAAGTTAGCGACATTTGCTATGTTTTACAATGCTAGGACATGTCTCTAGCCTAGACCTCTAAATGTTATGCCTTAAGTTACAATGCTCCATTAGATTAATTGAGATAACTTTTAAGTTGATATTCTTAAGAATTTGCCTTTAAAGGTTCACCATGTGATGTATGTTTGCAATTCCTGGAATGAAACTAATATGATAAGCATTCTTTTCATTCAATTTGAACAATCAAAACCTTAGCTAGTAGGGATATATAAATCAGATTCTTTTAATCAAAGAACAACGATCACATCTAATGCAACTTCCCTAAACTATTCCTATGAGAACACACAAACTTTTTCAATGCACAATGCACATTTTTCTTTTCGATTCCCTTAATGTTGAGATGAACAAAAGGAAACTAATGCACATACAATCAATCAATATTTTTGCAAGAACGAATACTTTACGATAGTTCGATTTTGAAATACATGAATACTTTTACGACACTTTCTTTTGAACAAAGATTAATCGACTATAAACTAACTTTGACAAAGAATTGATAGTGATAAAGAAATCATTTAAGAAACACTAAATAATGAAGGCCAAAGTAGGTCTAGGAGAGGAAACACAAATTGATTTCAGAAGTACAATAATCATTGATCTTTCAACAAGAAACAACAGAAGGAAGTTTGGGAAAAATCAAGTCAAAGGTGGGATTTTTTTAACTAAGGAGGATCAGCGTAGCCCTAAATGGGTGACAATGTGCTTTAGACCACTGTCCTCAAGCCAAGGGTGCTCTGCAGTGCTCTGTCTCTTGAACAAACCTGCATTGGTGCCAAAGAGGCCATCCTAGGGGATTTCAAGCACAATTTTTACCAAAAAACACTTCAGAAAGTTGAAATAAGATAAATGGAAGCAATTAAAGTCTACTAGGGTGTACTAGGATGAAGGTAAACTACCCAGAATGATGATCATTCCCCAATGGAGTCACCAATTTGTTATGTGGAATTTTGCATCTACGGATAAATACAATTTCCCTAAGTGGGTAGCTACATCTAGAACAACAAATTTAAAGTGTTTATCCTTTTTCTATAGAAGATAAATAAGACAAGGGACCTACTTGTTATCTTTCACTTTGCATTTGTCTCCTTTATATGGCTCCTATCGCTCCTTCTTAGACTTAATCTACTCAACAAGTACCTGCAATCATAAATAGAGGACAAAAACCAATCAAAGCAAGAGATATAACTACTATAAGCAAATGGAATTGAAAGCATTTACACATATAATCATCATACATAAAGGCAACAATATGGGAAAAGGCCTAAACAACTTTATTAAGTAGAGGGAAGAATTACGACCATGAAGTCTAATCCATTGTCACTCCTCCAGCTTGGGTTCCAACCAACATCACATCAAAATCACAACACTATGGCAGCATAACAATACTTTTTTACAATCTCAAACCTCACGCCAATAGTATCTCCTTACAAATTATCAAAGTCCAGCACCTGATCACTTGGATGAGTGCTCAATTTATAGGAAAATGGAGGAGGTTTGGTCATAAATCAGGGTATTGAATGGCCTTCCAAACTTAGAGTTAGCTTCCATGGAGGAAATGATGACAGGATAGGAGGTTACTTAACTCATTCCCTATCCAATTTCGAGCTCATGGGAGATGATAAGTGTGGGAATCTTCTAGAAGGCTCCAGAAGATAAGAATATTCCCAAAACCCTATGAGGATTTTGCTCAATCTTGCCTAGCACAGTTCAAAGTGGGCCTAAGTGCTCTAAAATGCGCCCTAACATGGGCTTACCTTCATTAAGCGCACTCACCCATGACCAAGGTTGTGTTGGTCCCTCAAGGAGGCATTTCTGGAGGGATTCAGGTCAAGAAACTCTCGGGGAAGGAGGCATTCAAAGTGATGACTTGTCTAGGGCATGTAGCAACTGAATTAAGGTTTGATGAGCCCTAAAAGTATTGATCTGAATGATGGGATTGATGTACCCAAATGGATTTGTAGCAACAACACCACAATCTAAAGGCCTCGTTTCATCAAATTTTCATACTAGAACCATCATCATCATTGAAGCTCAAAATCAATCAATAGTGCAATACAACCAATCACTAAAAACCCATCATCAAAATTGAAGCTCAAAATCAATCACCAGTGCAATACAACCAATCAATGAAAACCCATCATCACTGAAGAAAATCATAATCAATCAATCTGAACATTCAAAACATTGTCACCAGAACACAGAGCAGGACCCAGAACTCTACATCAACAACCAGAACCAACTGCAACTTCAAACATCATACTTCATATTGTATGCGCTACTTTGATGTGCCGAACCATCATGTATACGCTCTTTTACGAAAGCAATCCAGCGTATACATATGCAAATACTAACTTAAAACTTCACAACTATTCCAAACTTCAATCATACCCAAATTAGAACATTTACAGAATAAAACATGCATTAGCATTCAAATCTAGACTATCCATGATCAGACCACATAATGATAATTCATTTCAGGTCTTATGATCTTGGTGCATCATTAGATCTCACCCCTCATCAACAACTAAGGTTCATCCTTAGTTCAGATCTAAAAAGCACCAAAATCCCATAACATGCATATTTTCTTTTGATCTCACTCTTCATAAGGTATTCTTCTCCTCCTGATATACTTAGATCCTTTGTCAATACCTTGAACCAAAGACATAGTTATGTTGTTGGTATTCTTTGATGGTATTAATGCGCTCATTACCATGGGTCAACACCATGGTAGGAACCATTGGTATTCATTATACTTAATTTTCCATCTCATACACACCTTTCCTTTTGTGAAAGTGCATGCACATGTATACACTTCTTTGGTTCTATTAACCCATCTATGTATGCTGCTTGGACAAAGTGAACCAGAGTATACTTCTTAAACTACATTCTTTCTTCAATCTCTAGAGTCTGATCTATAATCCTTTGATGTTAACTTGTTGCACTGTGAACTGTCATATATGTGAGTTGCCATCAAGTTCAACACCTATATCATAATTCCAACAATATCCCCCTTTGTACTTGATGGCAACTACAACAACAAGATACTCTCCCCCTTTGACATCAAGGGCAAAGTGCGGACCAAGCTATTATCCCCCTTAGAGATGCACCATGTTGTCCATGCTCCCCCTAAGCACATGCAGAGTCTGTAAAGATATTTTTCAAAAGAATAACATGACTCTATAACTCAACTAAGTGACTATGACTTCCCTAAGACCAATGACTCATACATACATCAATCACTCACCCAAGTGGGGATACACCAAATTTGACTCATCCACCCAACCAAGTGGGGATATACCAAATGTTTATACATGTCTCAAATAACAATCATTACATCATCCTTCCCATGCGTAGTGGGGTTAAAAATTAGGTATTTTCATGACCTTTACATCAAATTATCTACATGACATTTATAACAAGGACCAACAATCTAAACAAGGCCATAATAGTCATTAGAAATTATCATACATCATATATGATATGTATCATAAGAGTCCATAAACAACATCAAGATCAACAACTTGATATGGGTATCATCAAAAGAGTCATCTGAATCAAAGAAACTATGTGAATCAAGCAGTATCATGTACCAAGGTATTCTATTATAATGCCAACAATGCATTTTTAGAAGCATATGCTCCCCCCGAACTTGTGCCATCTGTTCACTGTCAGATCTTATCATTGCAAATATCAGTAAGAATCATCAAGGCATCATCACCAATCCAATATATATATATATCAAGTCATCAACAACTTATGAGGATGAAAATCATTTCCACATATCATCACCAAACTGTAACCATCATCAAACATAGCAGATAATTGACTGAACCACATCAGACCCGTTTTCCTGAGTCTATCCCACTGCTTTCTCCTCAAAACCCTATATACACAACTGCGTAGCTTCTAAATCACATATATATGTGACTTGTCTTCACGATAACTGCGTATGAGAATTGGAATTCTGAAGTTTCACACTTTCAACTCCCCCTGAGTCTGTTATGTCTGTATATTATGCTATGCCACATATTTTTTACTGTACTTCCTTCTTCTTCCATATCTTCGAGTGTGATGATGTTTTCTCCTTTTCGTATTGTAGTCGAAATTTGCTCTTGCATTCCTTTTTTATATGTCCAAACTTGTTACATGCATAACATCTTACATGTTCTGTATTCCTTCTATAGCAGTCAATGGCTTGTGACGAAGCATATTGCAAGAAAAGCAATATCCTTTAAAGTACCTGGAGTCTGATGACCTTTCTGTGTGATGGTCTTGAACCATTCTACTTCTACATCTCGCTGCAACATGTCCAATATTATGACATATAAAACATTCAACATTATTCACCGGAGGAAATAACCAACTATCACTCCCATAGTTAGGAGTAAAAGATTTTCTTTTAAGACTTTCTTTCCTTGGTTGTTGATGGAGTTGACTTCTCTTCTCCTTGTTGAGAATTTCATATTTTGCATTAGAGTTCCTTGCCTCATCTTGATAGCTAGATTCATCTTCAATAGATTCATGAAAACCAAAACCATTTTTGATCATAGGAGACCTTTGACTACTAAGAATATTATCCAAAATCTTAGTACTATCTTGAAATCGTAACAATTTATCCTTTTCTTCTAATTTACCTTTTAAGATATTTACCTCAACCTGACATTGTTCTTCCTTTCCAAGATATTGCTTTTTCATGATTTCTTCATCCTTTCTTCCTTGTTCCACTTGTTTACTTAATTTTAGAATCTCATTTTATTGTTCTTCATATACTTGAGGTAGTTCTTCATTCTGCTTATTTGATTTTTCAATATCTTCCTTTAGAGAGAGGATCTTAGCTTCAAGACTTTCATAGTAACTGGATCTATCTTTAAGTCTTTTGATTGTTGTGCTCTTTTCATTTACTTCATTTCTTAATGATGTTACTTCATCCTGAAGCTTTTGACATTGATATCCCTTTTCCTTGTACTTCTTCCTTACTTTGTTTCCTTCCTCCAATTGAGCTTTTAATATGGTAACTTCTTCTTTGAAGGCATACTCCCTTTTGTTAAATAGATCTTGTTGATATCTAATTTTATCTCTGATTATTTTAACTTTTCCTCTACATTTCTTTCACGATCACTTTCAATATCTTCAACATTGCATGAATAGAGAAAAGTATCACCAAAATACCAAAAATTTGTACCTGAGACTTATTTTGCTTGTTCATCTTCAATCTGAGGTGATTCTGAATATGAATACTTCCTTCCACCTAACGGCCAATTGTCTCTCCTATTGTCAATGTTCCTTTGAGTTGTCTTCTTCTTCTGAGGCACTTTCTTCTTTAGCTTCTTTCCCATTGTTTCTACGAATCTCCTTCAAGCGATCAAGCTTCTTCCAAAGGACCTACTCTGATACCATTTGTTGGAAATAATATTGAGAAGGGGGAGGGCGGGAGAGGGGGGGGGGGGTGAATCAGTATTTACAAATCCATAAAATTTTCTTTTCATACTCAAATTTATATATGCTACTTCAATGAAGGTAACTTGCATGTACACACAACTGTCTTTAAAAAAACTAGTGTATATCCAACAAACTTATGATTCATTTAATTCATCATATGTTGATATTTAATCAGTGCATCAATACTTCATTAACCATATAAACAATAACCATGTGCAGTAATAACAGAATAAACCATCATACATAAGCAACACACATGAACACTAAGATTTAAGGTGGAAACCCAATGCGGGACAAAAACCACCTGTTATTGTCCTTTTTTAATATAAGAAAAACCTGTTTACAATCTTGTACTATTGCAGACTCATACCAGTATGTAGACACCCACCTGCAAAAGGTTACAACCTTCTCTTGTTTTCTAGCTGCTACTGGAAGGGAGCTCCAACCCCCCAGCTCTTGTACTAGTTGATCTGTTTACTAGTATGTAGCCGTCAACCTATAGAAGGGTCCAACCTTCAATTTTTCTGTAGTTGCTAATGGAAGGGAGCTCTAACCCCCTGATCAAATCAACAACCACTACTAGTAGGAATATTCAACTTCCTCACTGAAGGCTCCAACCCTCAATATCCTCAAGGGACCACGTTTCATAAATTTTCAGACTGGATACTCTTGAAACACAACACCACAATATGAAGGCCTCGTTTCATCAAATTTTCATACTCAACCTATTAGCAACATTGAAGTTCAAAATCAATCCCCACTGCAATACAACCAATCACTGAAAACCCATGATCACTGAAGCAAATCACAATCAATCAATCTGAACATTCAGAACACTATCACCATAACACTGAGCAGAACCCAAAACCTTGCATCAAGAACCAGAACCAACTGCAACTTCAAACATCACACTTCATATTTTATACGCTACTTTGATGTGTCGAACCAGTGTGTATAATTTCTTTTACCAAAGTGAACCAGCATATAGATCTGCAAATATTAGCTTAAAACTTCATAGCTATTCTAGACTTTAGTCATACCCAGATTAGAACATTTACAGAATAAAACATGCATTAGCATTCATATCTAGACTATCCATGATCGAACGACATAATGATAATTCATTTCAAGTCTTATGATCATGATCCATCATTAGATCTCATCCCTCATCAACCACTAAGTTTCATCCTTAGTTTATATCAAGTAAAGCACCAAAAGCCCATAACATGCATATTTGATTTTAATCTAACTCTTCATAAGATATTCATTACTTGCACACTTAGCCCTTTTACCTTCTCCTTCATATATACATAGCTCCTTTGTCAATACCTCAGACCAAAACCATAGTTATGTTGTTGGTATTCTTTGATTGTATCAATATGCTCATTACCAGGGGTCAACACCATGGTAGGAACCTGTGGTATTTATTATCCTTAATTTTCCATCCCATATGCACTTTTCCTTTTGTTAAAGTGCATGCATATGTATATGCTTCTTTTGTTCTGTTAACCCGCGTGTATACGCTGCTTGGACAAAGTGAACCAACATATACTTCTCAAACTACTCTCTTTCTTCAATCTCTAGTGTATGATTTGTAATCCTTTGATGTTAACTTGTTGCACTGTGAACTGTCATCTATGTGAGTTGCCATCAAGAACAACACCTGTATCATAATGCCAACAAATCATAGCTATCAACTTGATGTTTCGTTTAAGGGAAGTGATGAACAAGATGGTCAATGCCCTATAAATAAGAAGAAGGACCCATAATCAAGAAGTTGTAGTTCATGATATGATGCGAAAAGAAGGAGCCCTACAAGTAGCTGATAGTATCTCCACCAAAGAGATTTGTTTTTGGTAACAAGTCCCTTGTTAATAAGGAGCTTGTATATATTCCTTTTATAAGAATGAGCAGATCCTCCATAGTTGAGAAGGAGAGATAGAAACATCTTTCTTTTCTTCAGGTTATGAAGAAATAATGAAGGATTGGGTAAGAATCTAAGATTGATACTAATACTATTTGAGGACAATGTAGGGCATATAATATGTAAGAGTTGTTGAAGATTAAATTTCATGAGGATGTTTTAATCCAAGATGGGAATGGTCGTAGAAGGACATACCTTGTGAACATTTGAATGGGGTATGTGCCTTGAGAGATAATGATGATGGTATCTATAAGTCATTGTCTCCTCAGCATTGTGCTCTATTTTTATGGAGAGATAATGTTGTTAGTCAAGGCCTTGCTATATGACAATGCTAGTTAGTATGATTAGATGCACTAATATAATCTGAATGCATAGCTTGTAAGATGACTTACAAATCTGACTCTTCATGTGACAATTTCCAAGTACCTTGCATGGATTATGAATACCTCCCTAGTTAAGAGGAAGTGATGAAATGTGTAACTAGGTTGGTCTTCATAATGTCTAATGTAATCAAGATTTTATATATATGGTGAAAAGAGAAAAAAAAAATTAATTTTATTATTTTGTAACATGGGTTACATGCTCAAGTCAATTTTATTTGTAGTTCAAGCACACATTAAGTGCTTCTAGGGATTTTTCATAATGTATAGGAGTCAATTGAGTCATTGAAATATATGAAAGGCCCTATTGTGAAGCTTGTATTATGTAAAATATATGTATTTATGTCATTAAATATGCCAAAGATCCTCCAATAGCAAGTCGGCCTCCATAGTGACACATCGGCATCATGAACAACTATTCGACCACCATGAAGAAGCCAATATATAAAGAGCTTGACCTCATTTCTAGGAGGGATAAATTAAGCTCCATCAACGAAGAGAAACGAATCTAAAAGGAGCGAAAAAGAAGGAGAACACATAAAAGGGAAGACCAAAGATTCTAGGACCGAATTTGGGCATTTATCTCCCAGACATGCAAAGAGAATTAGGGTATCATATTTCTGTAGGAAAGACTAAATTGAAACCATCACAAGGAGACAAAATTTGGGATGAAAATCATCAAGAAATGTAGAAGAAGAAATTTTAGCGAAGACCTAATTTATCATCTTCCACCCACATGTGCAAGCTAAGGTTCCTGCAGTAGAGGTTGAAGTTGTTGTCAAAGAGTTGTAGGTCTAAAATTACAGTCAAAGGAGTAGTTGCAACCATTATGAAACAAGATTAACTTGAGTTAACTTTTGGAGAAGCAAGCTCATCAAAGAGGAAATTTACTTTGCCTTGGAGGGCCCTCTAACAAATGTCTCGGGTCTTGAAATTTTTCATCTAAGCATTCAATAAGAAGGGAATAATTCTTGTAGGTTTTGCTCTCAAGAGGAGAGGTTTTTTCCCTGGATCGCAACCTACATTCTGTGCCCTCTTATCTCTTTGATCTTCATATTCTAGTAGTTGTTTGGTGATAAGAACACAATAATAATCAAGTGAAATAAGAAGCTAATATCAAGTACATCAAGTTAAGTAAAAGAGCATTCACAAGCATTTATCAAAGTAAAAGAAATCACTTAATCTACTTTCCCCTAGATTTCACAACACCACTTTCACTAGATATTATAGGTATCCAATTTTTCATTAAATTTTTTTACACCCCTTCATATTTTTCATTAACTTTTAGCTCAAATTTTTGTACACAACATATAAAAACCCTTTCCCCTCTAATATATTCTCAATATATTATGTCATTTTTTCCTCAATATATATCCCCCAGTATGAATGCATGTGGTATGGTATTTCTCCCTTAGGGAAACCCCCTTGGTAAGAAGACTACCAGTGGACAAGAAGCAAGAAAACTTTTCTTCAAATAGGTCTGGGTGAACATAGGGATACCAAGGATCATTGTTTCAAACAGGGACACAAGGTTTCCTATTGCATTTTAGACTACCTTGTGGGATAATATGGACATGAAGCTAAAGAGATATACAACATTCCACCCATAGATAGATGGACAGACATAAGTAGTCAATATGGATTTGGCTCAACTATTGAGGGGATACAACTAGAAGCATTTGAACACCTTGAATGAAAATATGGTATATATACAACACCCTTACAAAAAATTAGTCCACACTTCTATAGGAAAGTCCCCATTTGAAAATTGTTTTCGATATTTTTTTCGCTCACCTTTGGAAATTGCATATGGGCATCAAGGAGGAGTGAGAGAAGATCTTACAAGAGATGCCTTGAGGGTTAAAAAAATTATAGAGAAGATTAGGAAAATCTATATACAAGTACAAGATACCTTGTTGAAGTCATAAGAGAAAAATAGACCATGAACAACATCACACAAAGACAATTTGATGACAAACTTCACCCCTCGTGGGCTACGTCTCCAGTTCTAGCTTCCAATGTTGGCCCTTTCTATTATATTCTTTAAATTTAAACAATGTAAACTTTGAAACGGGAACTGATACTGTTACCCGTTTCGTAGAGATAGCAAAAAAATGACCCGATTTTCAAAAGTGGTGATGCAGAATACACATGTTTTTTTAGAACATGGTTTTTGGAACTTTAATTTTTTTTCATGTTCAAGGATGAAATCAAGTTTTAGAATGGTAGTGATTTTCATGCTGATTTTAAAAACTGAGTATTCTGCATCACACCTTTTTTTTAAAACACTTATTTTTTGACTTTTAATTTTCTAGTGTGTGAAATGTGAAAAATTATTTTCTAAATTTGATAGTTTTTGAAGTTGTC
>APFE030841987.1:29650-86005 GCA_000404065.3 Pinus taeda | reverse complement strand
TTCATGAGTCATGCTAGAGCTTTCAGGTTCCTTACTAGGTGTTTGCATTTTCTTTCCTCAGGGCATTAGTTACTGATACTAATGCTCTACTATTCCCTTTGAATTCCTTCAAAATAAATTTCAAACCAATCTTAAGCAAAACTTTAAAAGAATGTACACACCTTTTTTCACTTTGTAGGAGCTCAATATTGCCTTTGATGTATCTCTGTACGTTCAAATCATCCATTTCTGAAATTGTGACCTGCATTATCCCTCTGTATCCTCTTTCCAATGCCACCAGTCTGATCCAAATTGGATTCTCCAAGGAAGAGTTATGTGAAATCTCCCACAGTGACCTAATTATGGACTAGTTCAATAGGGCAAACTTGTACGATGTGCCACGAGTCCCTCTTTCATCTTTTGGGCTCTAGGAAATATATACAAGAAACTAAAGTCCGTCCTCTTTCTGCACCTTCTTACAAAATTTCAATCCAATGCTCAGAGAAAAAGTTATGATGATTTTCCCCAAGTCACCTGTTTGGAAAGTAATTCAGGAGTCTGCAAATAGACCAACTTCCTTAGATCATATCTCCACAAATATAACGCAAAATAATCTGAAATTCGGACCTGAGATGCAGCGCGATGTCTTCTCAAATGGGGTTTTGTTTTAGCTTCTGAAACGTTGCAGAAAAAAAAGTTATTGCGAAAATGCCACGATGACCTGTTTGGAGTAGCGAAACCCTAGAATCCAAAGCTCTGATACCAAATGTTATGAACCAGCTCAAGAAATGATAGAAAAGATAAATCAACGCCTTAGAATTCAGCCTCTTCGAAGGGGCAACCTCCTTTACATTACATAAATGAACAATTCTTGGATGATTCAAATGAAAATACCTCCTCTCTATATATAGGAGTCTTAAGGGGTCATAACATAATCAGAGCCTACATAACAATAATAATGTAAGGGCACAATAATAACAATAGTGGGCTTCTATGGGACACAATAGTAACAATATGGGCACTACATGGGTACATCAATATAATAAGTGGGTTGTACTAATAACAATAAGGGGTTACACTAGTAGCATAGGGGCTTAACAAAGGTCCATGACGATATTCAGGTACACATCATGGTTCCCATCCTGCGCGTTTTTGTTCATGTATCCTTGAGATATGGCACCTCTCCCGTCACCATCCTGTCATCCCCTTTTTCCTCTAAGAAATCAAACTTACTTGGATCTATCTGTCCCGATCAGACTTTTCGACCTAGATGACCAAGATTTTAATGCTTTTGTTCATAAGATATGGACTCGGGTTCATATAACGTGGGCTTCCCCTATGGAACATATTCTGGAAAAGTTGGGCATCCTTCGAAGGGAAGTTAAAGCATGGCAAAAAAAGAAGGCTAGCGAACAGCAGAAGGATCTCAGGGATATTCAACAGGAACTGGACTCATTACTGCCCTGGATGATTTCTCATGTTCTTCCTGACAATATCAGGACCCGTATACATGAATTGGAGCACAAGAAGAAGGGCATTTTAATAGCCAATGAATCCACATGGCGCCTGAAGAGCAGGGCAATATGGATAAAAGAAGGAGATAGAAACACGAAGTTCTTCCATCGCTATGCAAATCATAGGCACAATATTAATTCCATTTGGGAAATATATGATGTCGATGGTACGTGCTTTCAGCCACAAGAGGAGATAAGTAGGGCCGTTGTAGCACGCTTCCAAAATGCATATGAACGAAAGGCGAAGGTTGACGCAGGAGCTATTTTATGGGTTGTAGAATTGTATCCTACTATGTTTGACACCAATGATAATGAAAATCTTTACAAGGAAGCCAGGGAAGAGGAGCTACTGGAGGTGTTAAAAGCATTCAAGAGGGATAAAATCCCGAGACCGGACGGGTGGTTGGCTGAATTTTTTACTCACTTTTTTTATATATTTAAAAGTAACCTTCTGAATATGGTGGAGAATTTGAGAATCATGGGGAAAATCCATCAGCACATAAATTCTACATATATAGCTCTCATCCCTAAGCGGCGCCCATCTATGTCTTTCAATGACTACAGGCCCATTTCGCTATGTAACCTTATTTATAAGATCATTTCCAAAACCATAGCCAGTCGGATGTAGAATATATTGTCTAAATTTATATCACCTGCGCAATATGGTTTTTTACAGGATCGCAAATTCATGATGTCATTGCCATTGCTCAAGAATGTATGCATTCGATACATACAAAGAACATAAATGTTGCCATTATGAAGGTGGATCTTCAGAAGGCATATGACTGTTTAGATTGGGGCTATCTTTGACTGGTCCTACACAAAATTGAGTTGTCACCCAGATGCGTGAATTGGGTCATGGCATGTGTATTAAATATAAATTATGCAATGATTATCAATGGATACCTTACTTGCTTTTTCAAGGTTGGACGGGGACTAAGACAGGGTTGCTCACTCTCTCCTTTCCTGTTCATCCTGGCTTGAATATGAATTTGCACAAATCTATAGTATATCATGATTAGGGAGATATGGAAGTCATTAACTATATTAAAAATCTGTTTGGTATGAGGCAGAATCGATGCAAAATGGTATGCAGTATCTCGGTTATCACATAAAACCAAACTACTATAGAAACACTAATTGGCAATGGTTGGTCGACCGGTTTTTCAAACGAGTTTCTGGATGGGAATTCCGCTGCTTGTATCTAGGTGGACGCATGATCCTCACGCAGGTTGTTCTTACCCGACTGGGGATATATTGGGCACACTTATTTCACATTCCTATGGCCATCATTAATAGCATTAATCATATTATTGCTAATTTTATCTGGGTTGGATGCAATGGACAGAATAAATTCCACCTGATCAAATTGTCTCCTATTGCTTACTCAAAAAGAATGGGGGGTTGTGGTATTATGGACCTTAAAACATTTGGAGTTTTGCTGCTGAGGAAATCCTTATGGCAAGCTATCTTTGGGTCCAGTATATGGAGCAAGGTGATCAGACAAAAATATATGAAAGACAAGGATTTCCTATATTAGTTCTGCAAGCACAATATTGGTATTTCATGTGGATCGGCCATATGGCGCAGTTTGCAAAAGGTTGCAAAATATTTTATTCAACACCTGGTGTTGAATATGGGTTCTAGTCACTCAATCATCATTGGGGTGGATCAGATTCTAGGTGCAGGTGGGGATTGTTGTATATCTGAATTCTTACCTTTCTTTATATAGAAAAGGCATATATTTTTGGAACCAACTTATAAATTCATGTCAGGAAAGATCCCCCATATGGAAAACTCCACAAGAACTAGGGATGGTCAGAAATTTGGCTTTGGAATGGATGAAAATTAGCGCCGACTTAAAAGCACTGGGTATATGTCGGGAGGAACAATGTGATAGACTATGGTGTGGTCGGGAAGAATAAAGACCGGATATATTATGGTGGCTGACATATATATTACTCTGTGTAGTAGAGGTGACAGGTGTATGGAGGATCCGATATTATATTCTTTCTGGAAATCTCACATTCCTAACAAAATCATTTTGTTCTCATGGTTAGTATACCACAACAAAAACCTCGCATGAGAGAACTTGCAAAAGCGACAATGGCACGGGCCAAGCATATGTGTGATTTGCAAACAGGAGGGGGAAAACAATGATCATTTGTTCCTCAAGTATGGAAAAAATTAGCAATGCATTACGGTTTTCCTTATAATCATTTTCTTGACATTGCAGAGTGTATGGGGTGGTGGAGTAAACAAAAGCCTGCTTGGAGGATAATTTTGCCCCTTTTCTTCTGGACTATATGGAAATGGAGGAATAAACACATATTTGAGAACTCGGTCGAGGAATTCGGAATGGTATATGAAAAGATCATATCATTATGCTCACTATTTCTTGTACACGAGAATGTTCCCAAAAAAAATCAACAAAGGAGCCACTGCCCTCACATCGTGTTCCCGATTGCTTTTTTCGACGGTGCGGCACAAAATAATTTTTGCGGTTGTGGATTCTAGATAGCGATGTCAAATGAATTGCAATACAGAGCCCACTGGAATGCTGGAATGGGATTGAATAACAAGGCTAAGGCAATGGCTCTATGGGATTGGTTTTTTCGACGGTGCGGCACAAAATAATGTCTGCGGTTATGGATTCTGGATAGCAATGTCAAATGAATTGCAATACAGAACCCACTGGAATGCTGGAATGGGATCGAATAACAAGGCTGAGGCAATGGCTCTATGGGGCATATTATGGCTCACAAATTTTCTCAATATCCCCGACATCCATATATATGGGGATTCAAAGATTATCATGGATCATGTAAATGGAAAGGCATAGATCAAACAATCAGCTCTTCTTGGTTGGTTAAGGAGAATTGAAACTCTTTGGTTTTAGCTCAGGAGGCCTCCAATCAACCACACCGGCAGAGAGCATAACCAACTTGCGAATGAGCTCTCAAAGAAAGCACTGCAAGGAAAAGTGGGAGAAGTGCAGATGGATATATTTATGGAGGGCAATATTATGGGCACCGTGGAGTTCACGTTTCTAGGATAGTATTTGCATATAGTCTATCATCCTTTTTTGTATAAACGATTTTCCTTTTATGTATGTAACAGGTAAAAAATGGAATCAAAGGGCGATGTGGTTCTTTATATGATTCAACGTGAATATGGGTTGATATGGTTTCATCACAAAGCTATTTTGATGGAATTAATTGTTTTATTATTCTTTCATATATCTGCTATATTCTATATGCAGCACATATTTGGATATACACTCACTGTATGTACATGTTTGTATAAGGTCACTTTATAGGGGTTGGCTGATCACGCAACTTGGATTTTCTGGTTTTTATAATGATACAAGTAAATGAATGTTGCTATGATGTACATGATACATCTGATTAATATTAATATAGCTTTTTTCTTACTGACAAGGTGTACAACATGTACAACGACTGAGTGTATGGGCAGCAAAAGAACTTTCAACAGCTTGAAGTAACTAGCAACTGTGGTTGTACAAATTAAATAGTGAGCATACAATCAATGGTAGCTTGAAGAATCTACAACTTGCATCCGATAAGCAGCAAACTCTAGTAAAATGGAAATTAGGGTTGACTTGCTCTGATGCCAATGTTACAAACATTTATGATTGAAATTGTAAGAAAATTTCTACAAATACACAAAAGATAAATGATTGACTAACATATCCAAATGATGTTTATACAATGAGCCTTGTGACGATCTACTTATAAGCATTGACAAGTTACGAGGTGAAGGGCTAATGTGCCCTTTGACCTTTCATTAAATTTAATTATATTATTATTATTTATTATATTTTTAGTAATATTATCTTCATAGCACTAGATGATATATCTATTTTTCATTGATGGCTTTTGTATGATGTTACATGGTTAGTTTGATAGAGTACTCCCCTTGCAAACATATTTTTTGGTGTATTAGCTTCAACATGGCTATATTGTTGACACATTTCTATTAGATTGAAAATCACCTAAGTAGATGGGATATTCATCGCATGGAAGTGACTTTGAGAGAGTTGACTCCAAATTATGAGATTGCTCTCTATCCATCATGATGGGAGGCATGCTTATGAAGAAACCCTAAGCCTCATGCACACTTGTTCTTTTACCCTTGATTTGATGGGTGGTTTCAAAAGATCGTATATGCTTTGAGGAGATTTCATGCTCCTATTGGTTGACACGCATTGAGGTTACTCACTATTTATTCAATGTACTCTTGTCCATATTTTCCATCTTCGGAGAGTTTGTTGGCTTCTTGGAAGGATAACCCTAATGTTTTGGTCTAATTAAGGCATGGTTGTACTCCTAGTGGGTTGACCCCTTGATCTAAGGGAGCACTCCCCTGGTTGGCACCTTGGCATTATTATTGATGCTATAACCACTTTCATGCACATCTTCCAAGGGTGTATGGTTTATTGACTTAATTGGAGTAGTTATGATGGTTTGCACATTCTACTAGCTAAGTTGCACGAAACGGGGAAACGGGGAAGCGAAACGAAACGCGACCTCCCCAAATTTTGGAAACGGGGAAACACGAATATATATATATTTTATATATATATAATATATATAATATTATATAATATTTTAAAAACATTTAAAAAATTTTAATATATATATGTGCAATCATAAAGCATTACATGAATATGATCATTACTTAAACTTTTTAACATTATGATTAAATTTACTTACTTTAGAACATGGTTTCTAAAAGTGATTAGAAAAACCCTAAAAAAAATTAAAAATTAATAGAGAATAAAAAATAAAAAATAAAACACAACAACAAAAGAAAAAAATAAAAAAAATAAAAATAAAAATTAAATTAACAAAAAAAAAAAAAAAAAAAAAAAAAAAAAACAAGTGTTATTTTGTGAAACGGCCGTACGGGTGGGAAACGCGTTTCGTCCGTACGGGCGCGTTTCCATTTCGGGGAAACGCGCCGTACGGACGGAACGCTTTTCCACGCGTACGGTACGCGGAAACGCGTTTCCGTTTCGTTTCCGTACGGAAACGACCCCTCCCCCTGCGTTTCCTGCAACTTAGTCTACTAGGTTGCCTCATCCTTCTCCCCATGGTTTTAGAGTGGAACCAATTGTACTATCATATGGTTTTGAGCTATAGCATGTGGCTTTGGGTTATTGGAGAAGGTACCACCTTCAAGCACATCTTACTAGGAGGCATATATATGGGGGAATTTTGTTAACAAAGAGAGCAGTCAACCTACTTGGCCTACTTTTAGCATGTGATTGGTACACATTGATGATCAACCACTTGTCTTGATGGTGCACTCCCTTAGTTGGCATCTTGGAGCATTTTTTATAAATTCATGGTTTGAGGATTTTGTTGGTCCTTACACAAGGCTATATGCTTTGGCACATTCTTTGAAGTTGTTTCATTTATATCGTGTGCCCCTGACAATTTATAGACTTTGCATATATTTCTATGGACTTTCTTGACGAACAAGTTGGTCGTCTTCTTCAGTAGTCTTCTTCGGTAGTGCACCCTAACCACTTCTATTATGGACATGTTCTTGGCATCCCTAGGTGGATTAAACCCTTGGTTCAGAGCATAACCTGGGTACTGGGGCTATTTTTAGCATGTGGTTTGGTTTGTCAATATTGTTGACCACTCATTTAGGGGAGCACTCCACTCTTTGTTGGATTTTGGAAAATTTATTGCCAATGCAACAACTACCTTTTGCACACTTCTTAAGGGCACTTCATCTTGAGTTTATTTTATTGTTTGCTTGACCCTATATCAATGAGACGCAATGACTATTGGCACACTTCTTAGAATCTCAAGGTTCACTTTCTCATAGTATTTTATATTTCTTTTCTTGGTCAATGTGGTCCAAAACACTCCTTACAGTCATCCCAACGTGGTCCAAAACAACCCCCACACTCATTCCAAGGGTGCACATCTTCTAGGTAATATTTTACATTAAGGTTGAAGTACCTTCATGGAGAGCACACCCCTTATTTTGAGTTAGCATGTAATATTTTATTGGAAGGAGTTGTTGGAAGTTAGCCATAAAAATATCTATAGTTACAAAGGAGAAGAGGGCAAGTGGCACCTTACAAGGGCTTGCATAAGCATGTTGCTTGAAGTTGAGGACAAGTGACATCCCCACAATTGTATCCATTTTATTTGGTTATTTTGACTCTCTAGGGCTTTGACTTTTCTACAACCAATGGAACTTCTTGTTTATTCCTATCTAGGATCTAACTAATGTTTATTATTATTTTATGAGGGTGGTTTGCACTCTAACTCTATATAAGACGAGCCCTTCCTCTCGTATTGGTAGTGGGTGGCTTCAAGAGACATTACACTCCCCATGGCTTGGCTTATGTTGAAGATATTTTTGAAGCTAGTGTGAATGAAGCAGATTTGTATCGGTGTGTGGCTATCCATAATTTTTCATCTCTGATTTGTATATGTTGGATTAATCTATTGAATCTGGTGCAAATAACAATCTGTGGGGCAGGCTGATCCAGATGGATATTGGTGGCCACCTGCCAAATCCACTTGAACCCCCACCATTGTTTCTTTCAGCTTTTCAGATTCCTTAATTGTAGCCCAGTTTACTATTTTTAGCAGTTTTTCGGGTCCTGAACTTCCGGAGTTGTTTTGAGGCCCTAAGCAATGCTTTTTGGGAAAACTGGGAGCAACATGAGTCCATGGAACGATGTTGCTCTTCCCAAAGTTGTAGTTGTTGGATAGATCTTTCTAACGAGATATTGTGCACGTCAAACAGAGATCGTGTGCCAAAGTTACGACCCCGAGAAGTTAATGTACCAATTTACCCAAACGAGGCCCACAGTTTAGCGTTTCAACTTCTAAGGTTAGGTTTTGGGATGTTAAGGGTTTTCCATTCTTTCTCAACAATAAATAGGCCTTCGAGCCTCATTGTAACACAGTTCAGAGGCATGTAGCCGTCACATCTCTTCTCAGAGATAAGCTACCATCATCCTAGCTGGTTTATTTCCAATTCTATTTGTAAGCATATTTCAGTATCTTACATATATGAAATGAAGTATTATTTCCGCTACATCTCTATGTTTATGGTTATCTCTGTAATTTGTTGCGTTCTTGTTTAAATCCGGATCAGTAGTATCATAGTGGTCTGCTTTTTCTCTGTTTTTCTTTGCATGTCCCCAACGAGGTCGGGATATAAGGAGTTAGGGCTTGAACTGGTCGAACCTTTGCAGGACCAGCCTCACAAACCTCGACGGCCTCCCATGGCAGATGAAAAGAAACTCGAGGGGGCAGGATATCCACTCTAGAAACGCCACACTGTTTAAGATACAAGTTAATTTTGAAATCCCAATATTCAAGGGTCAGATAGATGCAAAGGACGTCGATAAATGGTTAAATCTACTAGAGGGTTATTTTTCTGTTCATGATTTTCCAGTCGAGAAAAGATTATTTTCACTCTTCTCAAAGCAACCCCCCACGTCAAAGACTGGTGGGAAACCTATTGCGAGCAGAAAGATGAAAGTACAGGCTCACTGTTTTCAGCCCTCATTCCGAGATGCCATCAAGGGGCAGTACTACCCTATCGGAAGCTATGAGAATCAATACATAAAGTGGACCACGTTGCGACAGGGAAGGGACCAAGACGTGACGGAGTTTACCAATATTTTCCATACCCTTCGCACAAAGTTGGGTATCAAGGATTCAAAGCAGCATTTGATACCCAAATATTACGACTACTTGCACAAGTACATCCAGAAAGAAATAGAATTCTTGAACATCCCCTTGCTCAGCATGGCATACTGATATGTCGTCAAGGTCAAGCAAAAGTTTAAACAGAAGAAGCGAGACTTTGGATCAACAAATCTAAAGCAAGGAAAAGGTGCCCCAAACTGCAGAACAAAGGACAGAGCCAAGGCGGGGCGGGCCAAGACAACTCGCCAAAGGTGCAAGCAAAGAACAACGTCGTGAAGCCGAAAAAGGACACAGGAAATTGGTGTGAGTTCCATAAGAGCTCCACTCACAACACAAGGGAGTGTCAGGCCAAACAGTCACTGGTGGCCGAGCTAAAGGTTTCAGAATCAGATGCATGTTCCAACTCTAAGTCAGAACCCGATGCATGTTCCGACTCTAAGGGGAATGACAAAGGGAAGCAGATTATTGATGCGGAGACAATGCCACCGTTGCCACCACAAAGATCCAGAAGGAGGAATCCGAAGATCCAGAGGAGGAGTGTCTCTTCCACTCCCAGATGTGAGTAAAGGGCTCCCCGCTACAGTTCATTGTCAACAGCGAGAGCCAAAAGAAACTCATTTCGGCAGAGGTCGTGAAGTGGTTGGGCTTACCAACCACATCACATCCACAACCGTACACCATCGAGTGGCTTCACCAAGGACGAGATCTTCGCGTGAGCCAGCAGTGTCGCCTTCCATACAACATCAAGCCCTTCACGGATGAGGTATTGTGTGACATTGCTCCCCTTGAATTTTGTGATGTATTATTAGGACAACCTTACTTGTGGAAGCGACATGCTGTGTATGAATCAAGGCCCCGTGTTATTATTGTTACTTTGGGAAATAAGTTGTACAAGATACCGAAGGTAGCACCGCCTACCACCATCTCTTTGATTACCGCAAAACAATGCAGTAAGCTCATTTCCAAAACCGGGAAATTTGTTTTCCTAATGATAAGCCCTCAAGGAAAGAAGAAGATGGTGGCCACGACGTCCAAACAAGGCCCCTTCGCACGACAACTACAGATGGACAAGGTCGTGGAGGAGTACATGGATATCTTCACCTCACCCGCAAGGGTTCCTCTACACTGTCAGGTCAAGCACTCCATCGATCTAACCCCATGTGCGTCGCTGCCCAATGGACCAATCTATCGGCGCTCTTTTCTGAAGAATGAGGAAATCAAGAGGCAGATTCAGGAACTACTACAGAAAGGTCACATCCGTCCAAGTTCAATGCCCTATGGGAGCCCGATCATGTTGGTACAGAAGAAGGATGGGACTTGGAGACTTTGTATTGACTATCGGGCGCTGGACAAGATCATTGTCTGTAATAGGTACCCGATCCCACGGATTGATGACCTCTTGGACCAACTGAAGACGGCAAAATATTTCAACAAGATCAATTTAAAGTCCGGATATCACCAGGTACCAATCAAACCCTCCGATGTGTGGAACACTGCCTTCAAAGCCAAGGAGGGCCTTTTTGAATGGTTGGTTATGCCTTTCGGATTAACGAATGCTCTTGCAACCTTCATGAGGCTAATGGATGACATCTTGCGGTCATTCACCAACTCATTTGTAGTGGTATACTTGGATGACATCCTGATCTTCAGCCAGAGTTGGGAAGAGTACCTCCACCACATCCGACAAGTTCTCCAAACACTGTGGCAACACAAGTTATGTGCCAATTTGGAGAAATGCACTTTTGGCATGACCCAGGTTCAATATCTGGGATACATTATTGATGAACAGGGGGGTACATGTGGATCCATCCAAGATCCAAGTCCTTCGAGATTGGCCATCTCCAACCACTCTGACAGAGCTTCGCAGCTTTCTAGGTCTTGCCAACTTCTACCGCTGGTTCGTGTTGGGATTTTCTCATATCACTTGGCCCTTGAGTCAAGTCACCAAGGGAGGAGCGAAAGCGAAATTCTTTTGGTCTGAATCTCAGACAACCCTTCACATTACCTCGAGTCTTAGTAATCTTATGTTAGGGATGTGAAAATGCCTAAACCCGAAATCCCTACTACAACAAATTGATGTTACTTCTCCTTCTTGTTAATCCACACAAGTTATTTATTGCGTTCTATGGTCAATATAGAAGTAATTACAATTGCAGCATTCACTATTTAACATAATATGCTGAAAGAAGAAACTAAACAGGAAGACACAACACAGGTGACAATTTTTTTAAACAAATGTCCCTGGAAAAACCCAATGCGGGAAAATCGGTGCAACAGCTCTAAGGGTTTTATTATTATGCAGTAGTAATTTATGAATACAACTTCTGGATGCCTTCCCAACAATCCAGTTACAGAGAATATCACTGACAGAGAGATCTGTGAGATTACCTCACACTATCACTGGAAATCCTGGCCAATCTAGCCCCTGGTTGCCTCTGCGTTAGCCCAACGTCAAAGCCTCTGGGGACAACGTCACTCCTCCAGCTGATCGATTTGTTGCCTAGGAGCTTCGATTTCTGCCTCCCGGTCTCACACCCTGGCTCCTCACTTCTGTAATCGATTCCTTTAACAAATTTTTTAACTTCCTCTCAGCTTCTGCACTGCCTCTGCGTGGCTCTGCATCAGCCCCTCTGGCTCTGCGCTACCATTACTGGATATCCCTGTACCTTCTCTGTTGAGTATTCTCTGACTGGGAAAGATTTCCCTTCAGATACTATCCATGCCCCTCATTGCAAAAGATCACTATCGAAAATCTCTCCGGTAGTTGCTTTGCTTCAGAAAATCGAACTTTTGATCTCCCCTCTGTGTGTTTTCCAAATGACCCTCAAGCAAATAATCTTCTCATTGACATTCAATGGCCCAGATTGGAAGCTAATCAATGGCTAAGATCATTTCTGCATGATCCTCGTCTTCTTCTAGAAGTTACACCCGCAGTTAGATTAATACCCATTAATTATTTTAATTTCCTAATTTTAAACTTGGGGACCTATTAAAAAATAATTAATTATTTTAATAAACCTGTCTTCGGGTGGAATTTTCCAAAACGCTTTATGGGTTCGTTGGAATACATGTGCCCAAGCCTCCTAGCAAAATTTGAGACTTAGAGCACATCCGATGCTACCAGAAATCAACACTCCCTCTTAGCGAGGAATGCGCTCTAGCATTGTCTCCCACTAAAGCATCACCCTGACTTCATAACATCGTCCTATTATGCACTGTTGATGTCTGACATGCTATCCACCAACTATTGTGCTACTGTTGCAATTGTTTAGCCACTGACACTGCCACTGTCAACACTGCATCTATATTATAGCCCCCTCTCAAGTGTTACATCTATGTTGTTGCTAGCACTACCACTACTAACACTCATCTACACTGCAACTGAAAAACATCCCAAAATCTGAACAGGTGTTCAGCGTAGATGCATCTCAATGTTGAAGATTTGACTGCTACTAGTGCCGCGCGATCCCTCTGAAGCCACTGCGTTGCTATTGCTGCTGCATTGTGCCTCCCTGCACTATTGCAACTCTGCACTACGCTGCTCAGACTTGGCATTCTAGCCTATTGCATCTATCACTCCAACATCCCTCTGCACCGACACTGGTCCATCTTGCTACTTCTGATTTGGGCTCCCATATCAAGGAATTGATCCGAGAGGTGGACTCCTCAAGGATCTTGCCCATCTGTAGCTCTTTCGAACTACAGCTCTAAATCAGCCCACCTACCTCCTGGAGATATCTCAGCTGTCATGGAAAACTCCTCCTCGATCTTCACGGGTGCAACCTTCGAATCGTGCTTCTCATCTTTATCCTTCTTCCTGAGAGGACACTGTGTTGTGTAGTGACCCATTTCAACACACCTGAAGCATTTGATCTTCGAGACGTCCTTCTGCCTCCACTGCTCTTGCTACCCCTTGGATGCAAGGGATACATTCTCTTCCTCCTCCTTGGGCTTCGACCCACTATTGTTGCTTTAGTCAAGCTTACACTTGACTAGATCTCTCCTCAGCCCTTCCTGCTTAAGAGTTGCCCACATACATTCCAGTTTGGCAAAGCTACCCTGCCTAGGATGCTCTGGAGAAAGACTTTCCACTCTTCTGAGACTGAATTTAGGGCCAGTCTCACCATCTCGAAACCTTGAGGTGTAGACCCCGCAGCTGCCAACTCGTCCTAGGTCTCCTGAAGCTTCATGAGGAACGGATCAATGCGCTCCCCCTACTGCATCTGTGCATATCTCAATTTCTTCTCTAACTACATCTTCCGCTGCTCGAAATATCCTTGATATTGTGTTGCCAAGGCATCCCACATCTCCTTAGCAGTCTCTCTGCTAGCGATGTGACATACCACGTGATCCTTTACTCCATAAAGGATCATCCTCTTGGCCTTCACCATTTCTCCCTTGTACTTCTTCAGCAGATCTAGACATGCGAGCTCAGCCACCACGTTGTCGACATAGGCCTTGAGAAAATGTTCATGTAGAAAGCACAACATCCTTACCTTCCAAATCACATAGTTGGATGCCCCATCCAACCTGTCCTGATCTCTCAACCCACTGGCGGTCATCTCTGCCACGAAAATGTCGAACTGCTCCTCTCTGTCTCTTACTGTTGTTGCTCCGGC
This sequence comes from Pinus taeda, assembly GCA_000404065.3. Classification (NCBI taxonomy): domain Eukaryota; kingdom Viridiplantae; phylum Streptophyta; class Pinopsida; order Pinales; family Pinaceae; genus Pinus; species Pinus taeda. Next base: position 72,181 of record APFE030841987.1, on the reverse strand, counting down.
AATAAGAAAACAAACTTCTTGGCGGGAAGTCTACTGAGGAAAATTCCCTCACTGTGCTTCTCCTCACTTTTCTAACGTCTTTCAGCCCAGCAATATGCCTGCTAAAAACTGTGTCCCAACATCTCTTTCCTCACATTGAGGGGTTCTAAGTTTCTCCCTTTGGCTTGGCAAGATTTCGCTCTGGAAGTCTTTCCTCTTTGTCAACTCACTCAGGGAGAGACTTTCCTCAAAAATTCAGCCTTGCTAGCTTGGACAGCGCAATCCCTCTAGGGATTCGAACTACTACCTCCTACAACTATTTGACCTCCTTCTTTGCTCAGTGTTGGGTTCTCTGCCACTGCTCTTCTTGTTTCATCTGCAGCCCTCTGATACCAGGTGAAAATTTCTAAACCCGGAATACTTACTGCAGCAAACTAATGTTACTTCTACTTTTTACTCCATACAAGTTATTTACTGTGTTCGAAGGTAAATATCGAAGTAAATACAACTGTAGCATTCACTATTTAACATAATATGTCGAAACAAGAAACTGAACAGGAAAAGATACAACACTCTGTGGGAAAATCGGTGCAGCAACTTTGAGGGTTTTCTTATTATGCAGTAGTAATTTCTGAATACAACTGCCCCTGGATGCCTTTGCGCAGTCTCTGCATCAACCCAGCATCAAACCCTCTGGGGATAGCGTCACTCATCCAACTGATCGATTTGCTGCCTAGGAACTTCGATTTCTGCCTCCTGGTCTCACACCCCAACTCCTCGCTTCTACAATCGATTCCTTCAGCAAATTTTCAGACTTCCTCTCGGATTTTGCGCTATCTCTACGTGGCTCTGAATCAGCCCCTCTGGCTCCGCGCTGGCACTGTTGGATCTCCCTCTGCCTTCTCTGCTGAATATTCTCCAACCGAGAAACATTTCCCTTCAGATACTATCCCTGCCCCTCACTGCAAAAGATCACTATCAAAAATCTCTCCGGCAGCTGCTCTTTTTCAGAAAATCGAACTTTTGATCTCCCCTCTGTGTTTTTCAAATGACCGTAAGCCTCCTTAAATAATCTTCTCATTGACATTCAACGGCCCAGATTAGAAGCTAATCAATGGCTAAGATCATTTTTGCTTGATCCTCGTCTTCTTCTAGAAGTTACACCCGCAGTTAGAATAATACCCATTAATTATTTTTATTTCCTAAGTTTAGACTTAGGGACACATTAAAAAAATAATAATTATTATAAAACTATCTCCAGGTGGAATTTCCCAAAATGCTTTTTGGGTTCTTTGGAATACATGTGCCCAAGCCTCCCTGCAAAATTTGAGACTTAGAGCACATCCGAGGTTACCAAAAATCAACAAGAGACATGGTTAGAAATCCACGCACCCCAGGTCTGGCCCATGCTCTTATATAGAAAACATAAACACACTGAAAATGCCTAACTTCAAACTTTTGCACAGTGGAAATTATACCAGTAATCAGATCAATGTATGGTACATAGTATTTATGCCCAAAACTTGTTTCTTACAATTCCATTAATAAGAAAACTCACAAGCCTCCCATACTAGGGGTAATGGCCCTTTATATTCCAGTATAGTGCCAAATACAAAGTCAATTCCTATTGACCAAACATCTAGGGTTGAGGCTTTGTCCTCTAAGCCTTACATGCCCAAACAACACTTACGACACTCTAAATTACATAAATGTTACAACCAGGGCATTACCATCCCACCTTAAACCATCCTAAGAGCAACCTACATATCTTAGCCTGCTAATTTAGCCTTCGGTCATCTTGTTATAGCACTATCAATCCTATGTCATCCCTTCACACTCCTTCCTGTAGCCTTGGCCTGCTCCCTTAGACCTACGACCTATTGTACTAGCCCTCAAACTGCTCCTTTACCCTTCAATTTGTTGTTCCAACCTTCAGTTAGCCCTACAAGCCTGTTCCTAGTCCCTCGACCCTCCTATCCTATCCAGCAGCCAACATTGTTTTCCTCATTGTAGTAGCCCTCTACCAACCACAATAGGCCTGTGGTCTACGTATATTTTGTTGCGGGCTACCTTGACCAACCTGCGAATGGCCTAACCATGTCACCCTTCTTGGCTGCAAGTAGGGCTACAAGCCCTAACACAGACCTCCGCTTGTTCCTCTCCTCTGTTGCAACAGAAGTAGGGTTCAACCAACCCTTCCTTAACTATGCCCTTTGTCCAACCCTTCCTTTACACCAGGAAAACCTCAAACAGACCTTATGCTTAGCCATAACTTCCAATCTCCTGTGGCTCCTTTTGTTGCCTACGGCTAGGTCACTTCTAGCCTCTCACAAAAGAAGAATACTCCTTCATGCTCCTTGCCACAAGCCTCTCCATTGGCTACTTTATCTATACTTGTCCTTAGGTCCTTAAGGAAGCCCTTCTATCCTTCAAGAATCCTCCAACAAAATCTTTACATTAAAATAGGATATAAAATGCTCTTCCATGGGTTCTAAGCCCACTCACTTTGGATCCAAAACCCTGAACTTGGGTGCAAAGCCCACACACTCATCTTTGTGGTTATTTCTCTCTCACAAGCCTAGAGAACCAATAAGAGAACCAATCCTAAGTGAAACGAGGCCTAGTTCAGGTGATGGTGACAAGCCCCTCTTAAGTTACCCTTGGGCTTGCACAGAGTCTATGACTTTGGAGCTCCAGTGCAAGACCAATCAATAACAAAGGTCACAAGTTCAATTCCAAAGGGGTATAGAGCATGTACATGTGAACAAGTTGTTTGCAAATATTGGTGCGACACTAGCAAACCTCCCATTCTAGCTTACAGGCTAGAGAATGGTAAGAATTGCATTTCTCAAGAAAACCACAATGACCCAAAATTTGTTACATGGAGCTCATTCACTATCCCTATTTAGTCAGCGTACAAAAGTCTATGTCGCCCACTTTATAATGAGTACCATCCTTTGAATGAGGGGAATTGCCTAGAGATTTCTCAGGGATGTACTTTCCAAGGAGAAAATTTGTTGATGGTTTTAAATTTGTTTGGCTAATCAAGTTTAGTTAATGTAATCTTGGAGGTGTTACACCTCATATTCTATAAGGTTCCACATTGTGATTTTCATCACATTGATGAAGATTTGTTGGTACTTTTGGAGCATTGCATAGACTTAGGAGGATACATTTTCATGAAGCCCCTTCTCTTCATGGCATCAAATCATTTGATGGAGGTCTTTGGTTGTGGAGGTCTCACTTCTCGTTGGTTGGATGATGGTGCTTGATGATTTGGTGGTCTTCTCACATGTGTTTGGCTTGTTGATTACTTTTTGGTTGCGTATTTGATGGTTGTGGAGAAAGCATCTCCATAGGGTATGGTACATATGCTAAACTTAGATATGGATGATGGTTCTAGCCCCACAAGGGGTTAGATTGATGGTGGTAGGAGATAGGTGTTTCATGATTTTGTTGATGTTTCCTGGTGACTAGTGTGTTGATGCATGATGTTGGTGTCACTAGGATGAGTGTTCTACATGGTCCTCATGTGTTGGATGTATGATGGAGGACACACTTGATGATTGGATGGGTTGGCACTTTGTTATGTCCTTTTCACTTATAATGTTGTTATGGTGGAATGATTCATGTTGCCTTTGCAGGATTCCCCAAGGTGATCTAATTATAATATTTACTTGACATCACCTAGGGGGAATGTGATTGATGATGTTAATACCCTAATTAATGTGTTACTTCCTAGGTTTGAGTTAGAGGGGGGTACTACATATTATTTGATGCAATAATCCCTTGGTGATAGTGCAATTAACATTTGACTTTTCTTCTTGCTATCATGGTGCAATTTTTCTAGAGAGAACATATTTTATTTACATGGGAAAACATTTTGAGTCTACCCCTCATTGGCAGTGGCACACATATTCATTGTGATTTAATTAGTTGGTGATTATTTTGAGGGGGTTATGAATTTATTTTAGACTTAACCTTTGTGCACACATGTTGAGGTTGATTCCATTGTTTAATAGTTAAATTAATCCAATTTATCTAGATTAAGGTTGAAATTTGTCTATCCAGAGAAAGGTTAATAGCTTGTGCATCCCACGGCTTTCCTTTCACATTCGCTATTTGGAGTTGGTTGAGGCTTTCTTGTGGAGCGCACCAGCTTCATGGGAACAATTTTCAACGCATGCATTACATTATTTGTTTCTTGGAGAAGCTAGCACACCTGTCTAGGGTACATTCTCTTTGGTTGGTTGGACATATTTATGACATTACATATGGAGGAATATTTTATTGATTTACTAATGAGACCTAACCACTCTTGGCAAATTCTCCTAGGGTGCACTTCATTGAAGAATATTATATTATTTGTAGGGTTTTGAGCTATTTACATGACATATTTTTAGGGTGCACCTTTCCTAAGTGCTCTCTCATCTTTGTTGCATGGGCATTTCAACTACACTTGCCTTCCTTTTTGTCGAAGAAAGTGTAACTAGGTTTGGTCTTCGTAAATGTAATTTTGATCTTTGAACTTGTAAAAGAAAAGAATTATTATTTTTGTAATTATCAAGAATGGGTTTCTTACCCATTTGATAGGTCATGCACATGTTTGAGTGCTTCTAGAAAAGTCAAAGAGTCAATGTAATTATTGAAGACCCCTTGAGGGCATGTTACACTATGTAACCTATGTAATTATGTCAGAGATATGTGTCAAAAGTGATCCTCAAAAGCAAAGACAAGTCTACTCTTCAAGTCAGCTAAAAGAATAAATTTTGGTGCACTTAAAATCAAGTTGGCCTCACTAGCTCAAGTCGGCCCAAAAGGAGGGATAGACTTCTATATGAAGGGTCATTCAACCTCACAATTAGACTATCGAGTGATCTCTGAAATCAACGAAGAAAAGAGGTAAGAAAGAGGTGCGAAAAAAGAGCAAGAAAGGTGCTTCTAGGGCAACAAAGAAGAGAAGAAATAAATCCGAAGTTTTGGCACTGTTTTAGAGCTCTTCTCTGTCACACGTGCAAAGGAAAAGAAGGACATTATGTTGCTGCAACAAGTCTGAAATTGCATCCCTCCAAGAAGTTTTGATTGGACGAAAAAGAGGTCTCAAATAGATCTCCATATCAAGCAAAGTGGGCCCCACCTCAAGCGTAGGAAGGGAGCAAGCTAATAGGGAAATCTTGTGCCATAATCAGCCACACATGTGAGAAGAAATCAGACCTAAAGTAGGGTAAGAGGATGAGCCTCTCAACTCGGAAGTATCTCTCAAGGAAGGTCTCATTCTCTAGCCTAAAGTATCAAGGAAAGGGAAGATTGCCAAGCGAAGTAGAGAAGGAAAGGAAGACTCCAAGAAGAGGTCTCTAAGGAGACCTGGGGTTTCTGCAATTGCCGGAAAAAGAGCCCTTAATTGCTAGAAGAAGCGCAAAGAGATCAAAGTGCAAAGCAGAAGAAGGCATTGATTGAAGGACAAAAGGAAGAGAGACTGCGTCTTGTGCTTGGAGGATCTACTGGTCAAGGGCCTAGGGTTTGGTATTTGTCAATTAAAGCTTCAATAAGAGAAATTTGCAGAAGGGTTTTCCTCTCCAGGAGAGAGAGGTTTTGCCCTGGCTAAGACCCAACATCTTGTGTTCTTGTTTCCTTTTGTTTTGGTAATTGTTTTATGAAGTAAGAAAACACATACTAATAATAATAAGAGAAGATTGTACTAATAAGAAGAGTAAAAGTCTAAGTTACCATGATTTGGATCCGGATACGGATTCGGATACGCCCAACTTTTTGAAAAGCCAGGATCCGAATAAGACAAGGAAATGGCAAGTATAAACAAATATAATATATTTTTGTTAATTATTTAAATTTAAATTTATATATAAAAAATAATAAATATTAAAAAACTGATAATTATTTTTTCAATATATAATTTTCAGTACTTATCAAATATTATTTACCATGATAATATCAAATTTAATGTATCATTTATAAAATATAATTAATTATAAATAAAATATTTAAATTTTAAATATGTAATTTTTCTATATATTTTTAAAAGAAAATTATTAATATCATAATATTAAAATTAATGCAATCATTTATTTAAATATTTTAACTTTATTCATAGTTTTCTATATATATTAAGTGGTTATGAGACTTAATTTATAAAACTTACTTTTTTACGCTTCAAAAAAATTTAAAATTCATTAAAATATCTAAATAAATGTTTGGTGGCTTACCATATATGCATTAAAGCTTATAATAAGGAAAAAGTAACTAACAGCAAACTAGTTTATTATTCAAACCTTTGATTTTTTTCATTCTTGTTGAAGCTCAATTTTCTAGTTTCATGGACACCCGTTAGTAATTCATCTCTTCACCATAATCCATTTCTTAACCTGATAGTGTTTTATTATTCCCTCTTCTGATTTTTTTTCATTTTAGTTGACATTGAATTACCCAGTTCGTTGACGCCAGTTGAATATCCATTTATTAACACATATCATCGGGTTATCTATTAACTCGTCAACAAATTTTTCCATTCTGATGTTTGTGTTGACCTCTGACAACTTAACCTGCCAACCGATGTTGGGGGCGGATCTTCTCAGATCCGGATCCAAATCCATCTTCGATCTGGGGATCCGCAGATCTAGCCCTTTGGCCTAGTGGATCCAGTAACATAGGTAAAATTATTTCACAAATTGTTATCATCGTCAAAAGAATCTCACTATAACCTAGATGCCCTAGATTCTTCAACATGGTATCGGAGCTAAGGTGACACACATCAAGGAAGGGCATCTCAAGAGCACATAGAAGATTGAAAGCATTAAGATCAAGAAGCAAGGGCACACAAAGGTTGAAGCATCAGATCTACAAGCACGAGTTCCATATCCATCAAAGACAAGAAGAATTACTATCTTCTCTCCTAGATCCATCAAGAAGAACTACCAACCTAGGAACAAAGAAAGAAGAAAAGCCTTTCATCTAAAGGGTTCTACAAGAAGAAGGGTTTACATCAAAAACTCATCATCTTCAAAGGACGTACCTCAGATCTAAACCAATCATTGAAGATCTCCAGATCTACACATTGAAGAGTTTTCATCAACAAGGAAATCTCTCGCTAGGCACCTTGAAGGAAACATCTTGAAGAACTCCAAGAACCAAGAAGATGAGACTTCATTCATCAAGGAAACAGTAAGATCTCATCACTAACACTCTCAAGTATGTATTTTTATGTCCTCTTCTGAAAATATAAAAATGTCTTTTTGCAAGGAAAGCAACAAATTGGTTGGGGCCACTAATTTCCTTGCATGGAAAAAGAGGATTGATCTACTTCTCAAAGAAAATGAACTTCTAGACTACATCAAAGGGAGTGTTGTTGTTCCTGCTAAGGAACAAACTCAAGCCCTTGAAAAGTATAATAAGGATGAAACAAGGGCTCAAAGGATTCTTATAGAATCCATCAAGGACCCTCTCATTCCTTATGTTTCCAAACTTGAAACATCTGAAGAAATCTATGCTAAGTTGGTGTTGCTATTCTCAGTTAGTACAGTTGGAGAAGTGATATCGTTGCGTAATGAACTATATAAAATCAAGGTCTCCAAGGAAGAAAAAATAGCTCACTACTTCATTAAGGGCTCTGAGATGAGAGACCAGTCGCAAGAACTAGGAGAAGTTATGTCAAACAGAGAGATGACAACTGTAGTACTCAATGCATTACCTGAGGAATGGGGCAACTTCACGCCAAGAAGGAAGCTACCCCGTTGAATGAACTTTGGTCTCTATGCAAAATTGAGGAGACTAGACTCAAAGCCAAGGATGACGTGGGATCAAAGGAGCACACATTTGCTGCTATGGCCAAGAGAAAAGGGAAATTTGGCAAGTTTGGTCCACAGAGAAAGGGTAAAAGAGATATGTCCAAAGTCCAATGCTTTGGCTACAAAGAATATGGATACTATAAAAGGGATTGTCCTAAGTTCAAGAAGGACAACAATAAGAGAAAACGAGAAGTAGCCCACATTACCCAAGAAGTGAAAGAAGAAGATAAAAAGCAAAAGAAGGAGGAACCTCCAGATCTCTACTATGATTGAGATCAACTTCTTTACATAAGTCTTATTTAAAGTTTTGGGTATCATAGGAACATGTAGCAGAAGGACAGAATGCATGACCTTATGAATGGCATCTTCAGGAATATAGGAGCATTATGTAGAGATAGCTCAAATAAAGATATTCATATAGGAAGGATGTAGCCATTGAATGACCTCATCAATGCATAAAGGAATGATCACGAACAAGCAGAATCATCTTAGAAGGCCACTATCATCAACAGGAAGGAACATTTGCAGGATGAGGACTACAAGGATCCTCCGATGAAATCTTCAATAGAAGGTTCATGATCTTCAGAAAAGGTAGATGTCTTGATGGGAATTCCACCTATGGGGATTCAAGAAAGGATGATACATAGGCAAGAAAGATACAGCAAAGCAAAGGAGATTGAGGTAATCTCAATCTAGGATGTTGTCAAAGGAAGTTGAGATGATCAAGGAAAAGAACTAAGATGTGGTATGTATGCATCTATGTTTTCAGTTGAAGTCATGTCATCATTTGTACCAATGAGCATGGGGAATTGCTCTAGTAGCATGGTCAAGAATAAGGAAGATCTCTTTCACTGAAGATATGTGCGAAGGCATGATCCAGACACTGATAAAAGTCAACATAAGGAATGACCTCATATAGAGTATGAAGTGGTTGACTAAGAAACCTATAAAGAAGCATATGAAAAAAGAGATCAAGGATAAAAGGACACCATGGGCACTAGGACTCAACAACCGACAGATTTGTTGAGACATCTCCTGAAAGAAGGCACGAAAGTTCTGACCAGGGAAGAAAAAGATCAAAGGACCCTTGACACCTAGAAAGGCCTTGGAGATATGAAAATGCAAGATGCTAATGATTCAAGCCAAAGAGATGTCATGACGGAAAGCCATCTCATAAGGTACTATTTGATTTAATGTTATGCTTTGATTTCTTGAATAATATCTGGATAGGTTCATGCAGGGCTACTGGAACAAGTGATCCATAAACTATTGTGGATACTCCACTGGACATCTCATCACAACAGATCTGATAATATTATATTTAAAATCTGAGATTCTACACTTCGCACTCTTTCCCTATCTGGAAATATGGCTGCAGATACAAATAAGTAATGCCTGTGGCCCGTGGGTTGCTACAGTGCACAAATCCTCTCTGTGTGCTCTACTTCCTATCTCTCCTTGCTATCTTTGCTCAACTATGGAACAAAATGCTCTCAAAATAATGTAATGCCTCTTCCCCTTAGCGGCCTGGTTATAACACACCCCAATAGCCTACTAGGGGTTAATTTTGACTAGATCAACTCTTAATTAGAGTTACAAAATACTCTTCTAGAGACTTTTATATCACAAAAACATGGCTAGCCCCTTTTCCATGAATAATGGGGGTTGACGAGGCATCCTCCTAAAACTATAGGTGTGAAAACAGGAAGGTCAACTTCTGAGTGGCATAACTTTTGCATACAGTCTCCAATTGACACGATTCTTGCACTGTTGGAAAGCTCTCTGTGTGTAAAATAGCATGAAAAGGTGTGGCGCCTAAGAGCAAATGTTTTACCCCCAGAAAACGTTGTTTGATGCCTCAAAACGTCCCCGGAAGGTTTTAGACCCTGTTTTGCCAAACTGGGTCCCGCTAGTAAAAACGGTCCCGTGACCTGATTCCTCCATTTTTTCCACTCCAAATGCATCGAGATGGATGACAAAAAATATAATGATCCAATTCAGATCAACAAGGGTTGTAAGTGGAAATACAACTAGCATTCATGTGGTGGATGGAAATTCCTGAAAGAAACATGATGAGGAAGAAGTAGCCATATGACAGAGGTTCCAGACAAGTATCAAGAAGGCCACTCTCCATAAAGAAAGGAATGACATGACGAACTAAGAAGGAAAGTGATTGATGGTTAATGCCCTACAAAGAAGAAGCTCGACTGAATTTCATGACATCAAGGAAAGAAAGTGATTAAGCAGTTGAAGGACCCACAAAGAAGAAGTTGTTGATGGAAAGAAGAGTCTCTAGTTGAGAGGGAGCTCTGACGAGTCCCTAATTAATAGGGAGGTTGGGCAAGTTCCTGGTCAGAGGAAGCTTGGGAACATTCCTTTACAGGAATGGGAATATCCTCCCTAGTTGAGAGGGAGAAATAGACACAACATTCTTATCTTCACTTGGAAAGAAAGAATGGAGGATTGGGTAATCATCTGGCATCCGATGCTCTTCAAGGATGTGTAGGGCATCCAAGATAAGAGTAGGCAAGAGGATTGATATTCCTTTGAGGGTTGGGAACCCAAGCTAAGAATAGTCCTAGAAGGTCATACTCAGTGAACACTCGAGTGGGTATGTACCTTGACAGACAATGATGAAGGTGTATATAATCATTGGTCTCGCCAACATTGTGCTCTGATCTAATGAGAGATAAAGTTGTCATTCAAGGCCTTACTGTGGAAACAATGTTGGTTACTATGATGCTATAACAAATGGATTGCCAATCTGATTTCTCTTATGTGAATTCTTCAGATTGAAAATGGCCAAACACCTTGTAATGATTTATGAATACGTCCCTAGTTAAGAGGGAGTGTTGAAGAAAGTGTAACTAGGTTTGGTCTTCATAAATGTAATTTTGATCTTTGTACTTGTAAAAGAAAAGAATTATTATTTTTGTAATTATCAAAAATGGGTTGCTTGCCCATTTGATAGGTCAAACACATGTTTGAGTGCTTCTAGGAAAGTCAAAGAGTCGATATCACTATTGAAGACCCCTTGACAGCATGTTACACTATGTAACCTATGTAATCATGTCAAAGATATGTGTCAAAAGTGATCCTCCAAAAACAAAGACAAGTCTCCTCTTCAAGTCGGCTAAAAGAATGATTTTTGGTGCACTTAAAGTCAAGTCGGCCTCACTAGCTCAAATCTGCCCAAAAGGAGGGACAAACTCCTATATATAGGGCCATTCGACCTCACAGTTAGACTATCAAGTGATCTTCGAAATTAGTGAAGAAAAGAGGCGAGAAAAAGGTGCGAAAAAGAGCAAGGAAGGTGCTTCTAGGGCAGCAAAGAAGTGAAGAAAGAAATCCGACGTTTGGGATTGTTTTAGGGCTCCTCTCTATCACACGTGCGAAGGAAAAGGACATTTTGTTGCTGCAACAAGTCAGAAATTGCAGCCCTCCAAGAAGTTTCGATTGGGCCAAAAAGAGGTCTCCAATAGATCTCCATATCAAGCGAAGTGGGTCCCACCTCAAGCGTAGGAAGGGAGCAAGCTAGAAGGGAACCTTATGCCATAATCAGCAACACGTGCGAGAAGAAATCAGACCTGAAGTGGGGTAAGAGGATCAACCCCTCAACTCGAAAGTATCTCTCAAGGAAGGTCTCATTCTCCAGCCTAAGTATCAAGGAAAGGGAAGATTGCCAAGCAAAGTAGAGAAGGAAAGGAAGACACCAAGAAGAGGTCTCTAAGGAGACCTAGGGTTTATGTAGTTGTCAGACGATGAGCCATCATTTGCTGGAAGAAGTGCGAATGAAGAGATCAAGGTGCAAAGCAGAAGAAGGCATTGATTGAAGGACAAAAGGAAGAGAGATTTTGTCTTGTGCAGAGGATCTACTGGTCAAGGGTCTAGGGTTTGGCATTTGTCAATTGAAGCTTCAATAAGAAAAATTTGCAGAAGGGTTTTCCTCTCTAGGAGATAGAGGTTTTGCCTTGGTTGAGAACCAACATCTTGTGTTCTTGTTTCCTTTTGTTTTGGTAATTGTTTGATGAAGTAACAAAACACATACTAATAATAATAATAGAAGATTGTACTAACAAGAAAAGTAGAAGTACTTCACAAATTTTTATCATCATCAGAAGAATCTCACTATAACCTACATGCCCTAGATTCTTCAACACTTTGACCTTCTTGGAGAGTGCCCTCACCTCCTTTACTTGGCACATATATTATTTTAATTGAGGTGGTTATGAAGGACATCTATTAAGAGGCATGTAGCACACTTGGAGGGTTGTGCAAGGCTTTTGCATGCTCTTGCTTGGTCTCCTTTCTATTTTTGGAGATTTTTCTTGGACGCTGCACGTTTGGAAGTTTCTTCTTGCTATTTTGGAGAATGTTGTTACAAAGAATTCTCCTAGAAGGATTATTATATGTTTATTTGTCTCAAGCATCTTGGAGAGCACAATCACTAACCTCACCTAGGTAGAGATTAGAACACGTCCTCCTACATGGAAAATTATTTTCTTAGATCTTGCAAGCATGCAATCTTGGACGGCACATTCCATGTGGACACTTGGCATGGTTTGATATGCATTTTTGGTGGCATGCCTACCTCATGAGCATCATCTAGTTTTTTCTCTACTATTTTTGGATAAGGGTGAGTTATCTTGGAGAGGCTAGAGTCCACATGCTTTGATTTTGTAAATCATGCATTGAAGAGAAATCTAACTACTACAATATTTTACTATTGTTTGACGTATCATGGAGTTTAAGTTTGATAATATTTCACTGTATGAGAAAAGAGGCTCACTCCATAAAGAGGAGTTCTCTCTTCATTGTAAAGGTGGTTCAAACTTTGTCTACTGAGAAGCTCTTCCCTTCATTTATCCATGACATGCTTGGACATTGAATGGAAAATTGGAGGTATAGCATCTTTTATGTGAGGCTCTCATTATGCACTTTAACTCCATATGTTGATTTCTATTGTAGGAAACCTCTATATTCTTGAAGTGGAGGCCTTGTAATGAACCATGAATTATTTGGATAATGTAAATGTGAGAATTTAATCCCTCTTATCATTATGTTGTTGTATCTAGCTCATACCTAATAAACCAAATTGGTGTTAGCATGTTATCGCATCACCTCACTCCAATGTTTTGAATCGCACAACTAGTTTTCCAAAAATACTTTTCTGCAATATAAATCAGCAAGCTAAGGCTGATTTTTGGCATGCATAGCAGCCCATATTGCCTTGCATTATTATGCACTTGCCTTCTTTGGTCTATGCTCCCTTGACTCCATTTGCCCCCAGTGTGATTAGACACTTGGTCTTGGGGTTTTACTTCATCTTTCCCTTTTCATGCTACTCACTAATCCATTATACTACAGAGACTCGTTTTGCTTAGGCATACTCTGCATGAATCACCTTGTGCCTCAACTCTATAGCCTTAGCATGTTGAAAATTATAGCTGAAACAAGACTTCCACACAAGTTCAGCATTAACATGCAGGTAGTTTGAGATATTTTTGAAAAACCATTTCTAGAAAGTAAAAGTAATTCTATTTTGTTATCACTTCAATAAAAAAGTGAAAATTTTACATTTAGCAGTTAAAAGTGTATCTCATGCATGACTTAGGCTAAGAGTAATCTTAAAAGTATAAAAGTAGAAAAAACAGAACAAGGTAGAGCCCTTCATCTCACACACGAGCAATTGAGTAGCTTGAGTGAGCAAGAGAGACTGTGTGCAGGCAGCTAGGAAAGAGGCATTTCTGAGTAGCACACAATTCCATACCATGGTACGAAACAATCTCAAACAGCCATACAGAAGTCCATACAGTTGTAATAACAGTACCATACAGATCCTCAGTCATATGGAATCTGTACTGCAAGGTCATACTATCATCATGCAGTTTGTACAACAGAGAACCGTTGTTACTGATTTTTTATCAACATATGTACCTCTCAAGCAACCTATAGAACCTGTAGAAGTTCAAGTTAAGGGTAATTTCAGTATTCATGTAGTGCTATTTTTTGGGCAGCTTGTGGAGGTTTCTTTGTAAGTTTTTTGAAGGAATGAAAAGCTGATTTGTAAGGAGTAATTACCTATGTATGTGTACAATTAATTTTTATGTTTCTACTATTCAGTTTCTCACTATTGTGTGATTGATGCTATGGTTTAAAATTTTATTTCAGCAATATATTTGTTTGATTGAAATCATAACAACATTAGTCACCTAAAGATTGAAAATTTCACATGGTATCAGAGCTAACTTCTTTAATTGAGATTCTCAAGGATTTGCACTAGTATCAACTGCCAAAAAGGACCATTAATATTTTGACCCTGATATTTAAAAAAAATAAGTGCAAAAGAGGAGAAGCAATTAGTTTATTGGACTTGACAAACCTTCTCATATTTTATAAATTTCTAACCCCTCACATTCAAATTTTATATGCCTACGTGGATTAGTTCATAACCCACAAAACCCTGCATCGGCCAGAGAGAAAATTGTGAACTTCTAATCTTTCAAAAGAATTAGCACAAGAATTTACCTAACCAAACCTATGGGAGAAGATGTGAAAGATATGATCTTTAAAAAATAATAAACTGCAAAAGAGGAGAAGCAATTGGTTTATTGGACTTGACAAACTTTCACATATTTTATAAATTTCTAAGCCCTCACATTCAAATTTTACATGCCTATGTGGATTAGTTCATAACCCACAAAACACTTCATCAGCAAGTGAGCAAATGGTGAACTTCTAATCTTTCAAAAGAATTAGCATAAGAATTTACCCAACCAAGCCTCTGGGAGAAGATGTGAAAGATATGATCTTCATGATGAGTAGATTGTATTGACAACCAAATATAAAACACCTTTGGCTAAGTTGGGTATGTTGATTTTTGGTAGCATCAGATGTGCTCTAACCATGAAAATTGGTGGAGAGGCTAAGGCACATGAGATCTCTAAGACCCAAAAATCATTTGGGAAAATTCCACCCAGATGAAAAGATATTAAAATAATTAATACTTTTAATGGGGTTCCTAATTCTAAACTTAGGAAAATTAAAATATTAATGTGTATTAATATAATATGGGTGAGAAAATTCTAAATAATGAGGATCAAGCCAGATCTAATCTTAGCCGTTGAATCGTCAACAAGAAAAGTATAAGAGGAGGCTTGAAGGTCAGTTGGAGACACACCAAGTTGATCAATCAGATCAAATTTATGGGGCAAGGTTTGTTGAAGAAATCGAGCAAGTGATCTATTGCTACGAGGGGCAGTTCAGCAAGAGGCCGATAATACATAGCAGAGAGGCAGTGAAAGTGTACGAGAGTTAGCGCAAAGCCAAGGAGGACTAACGCAAAGGCTAAGGAAGCCAGCGCAGAGTTGCAGAAAGTCGTAAAGCTGACGCAGGCAGCGCAGAGGATTGCAGGGTTGACGTTGGGCTGAAGAGGCTACACTAAGGTGATTATGTGGGGCAGACTGGCGCTGATCAACTGACGCAAAGCCATAGGAGGGTGACGCAGTCCCTAGAGGGTGACGCAGTTCCAAAAGATAGCTTGGAGCAGCTTTCGTTGTCCAGCTAAGGAACAGTCGAAGTTACTGTGGGGCCAATCATATGGTTGCTGATTAGCCAGAATATCTATCTCCAGAGAAAGGTACTACTATCGAGAATAATCTATGAAGGGTGAAACATTTCTACCACCCTAGTTGTATTCAGAAATCTACATAATAATAAAACCGTTATATTTGTTGCACCGGCTTTCCCGCATTGGGTTTCTCCAGGGACAATTTTCCAAAATAACAATGTCCCTTGTGTTGTCTCAGTTTATTTCAGTTCTTGATTTGCATATTTGTATATTTGTATAATTGTGTTTATTTCGATGTTTATATTATTAAATAACTTGTTAATGTAAAGAACAAGTAGGAGATAATAAACCAGATATTGCAGTAGGGGTTTCTGATGTTTTAGATTCAAAAATTTACACAGGGCATATATCACACATGAGTTTATAAAACATGGCACCATCTTCAAATTGGTGGATATCATTTGCAACAACTTCTCCGAATATCTTCACAAAGATAAAACACTAGAGTCAATGAAGGGGCGGCAACTACAAGCAGATCACGCTTGATTCTGGAGGAAAAATAGAAGTAAACAAATGGGGATTTTGATCTCTTCAAATGACCAAGCAGAACCCTGTGCATTGTTTCAAGGTTTCTGTATTGCAGTTGAATGATGGGTTAGATCTTTGAAGGTGACAGGAGACTCAAGTATAATAATTAGGCTACTTGGCATCTATATCAAAGACCCTCCCATCTAACTACTACTTCTCATCTATCCTTGATTGAATAAACAAATAAGCAGGAAAATTCGAGGTGCTTTCATTTTACCCAGTCCTAAGGGAGAGCAACAAGGAAGTGAACCTTCAAGCAAATAAAGCTTCAAGGATTTAAAAAAGGATTATCATTTTTAATGGGAAGGAAGGGCTCTCGTATATACCATAGTCATATCCAATCAAACTTGATTTAAAGAGGACGATCCTTTAAACTCCATGTGCCCCACACAATCAAGCCTTTCCTTCAAGGCAGGCTCAATAAATTAACGGAGAATTCCAGTTCAAGGTGGGATATTGGAATTTAGGAGAGGATGGCACTTTGAAGAGATTAACTTCTAGCTCCAGTATTTTGTTCATGGCCTGTTAAGTGGTTCTGTTACTGCTTTGGATCTGTTGCATCTTCTGGGTTTGAGTGTTGAAGTTAAGCAACGAAGAGTGGTTCTACATAGACTAAGCTATCAAGCATGTAGGAGTCATCCAAAGTCTCACTTAAGAAACTTGATTGATTTATTGAATAAGTTGTTTTATGATTTTCCTAACTTAGGAAAAGCACATTAAGTTAATTAATTAATGTTGGCTATTGAGCTAAAAAAATATAAAGAAATGTAATTTAAATAGGTTAGTGACTTAGATTTTTTCTCAAGTGAGGAGAGATCTAATCACAACCATGAATGACATTGAAGATTAGGGTTAGGGCGTCAGCTCAATGAAGAATTATAAAAGACAGCCTAAGGAGAGAAGAAGACATAGAGTTGAGAAGAGCATTTTCTCAAGCAAGAGACCTTATCAAAAGGTGAAGGTTTTTCATCTAGAGGTCAAGGCCAAGGGAGGAAGATATCAAGAGAAATTTCAGCAACAAGAGATCATTCCCAGCAAGATCGTACAACAAATTTAGCATATCAGCAAGAAGCAGCCAAATATGTGAGCCTGTATTCAGCTAGAGATCTCACATGTCCCACATGGGGAGGGTTTGTGCAGCTGGTACAAGTGCTCCGGTGCGCAGGAGTCCAGATCAGCCACAAGATTGAGGGCAGGTTGCAAGCTGAAGGAAACAGCAGTTCTCTGTGATGTTCGAGAGGAGATTTGGAGGCTTGTACAACTGGTACAAGTGCCCAGAAAATCTCTGTAATTGCTGTAACTTGTACTTTTCAGTAGGGTCATTTTCGCAATTACGGATCCCCCACTGTTCTGAGTAACAAAAATGAAGTTCAGTTGAAGGGTTAATTTCTGTGTGAGAGTTATTTCCAGTGTTTGCTTCTGCTGTAAATTTCTGAATTAAAATTCCAGTGTGTTTTAATTTGGTAAGTGAAGATTTAAATTTGTGGGTTATAAATTTCCTGGAATAATAAACCAGATCTGTAATTAGAAGTTAAACACTGGTGATTCTTTGGGGATTGCATTTGAAAGGTTTCTATCTCTATGTTCCCTTATTTTTAGCCTTCCCCAGTTTGTTTCTGAAGTTTACTGCTCTGGTGAAACTGGGGTCAACTTGTTCATACTTCATGCCTTTACTGCAAGTTGAAATCTCTTGAGATGGGTTTGTTCTTTCTATATTTTGAACTTGTATAATTCACACCCTCTGTTAGATATCTTGTGTAAGTTGCAAGGTGGACAAGTAGTCACATTGCCTGGCGCTGTTAGTTGGGCTTTCTCTCTTTGGCACGTTTGGGTATTGTCTGCCTGGTCTTGTTTCTTTTGGCAATGCGAGCAGAGTTTGGGAGTGGTCTGGTATTCTGAAGAACAGAAGAATTAGAAGTTGCAGAGCTCAAGTCAGGGGATTGCGTACATGATCTTGTAGACAGGATGTTAAGTCATTTGGTTGTTGAGATGACCTCGGTTTATTGGCTTCTCCTCTGTCTGTTTCAAATTTGATTTCAGGGATCTTAAGGATCTTCAAGAGCTGTGAAGGGTGATTCAAACCCATGAGGACCAGATTCAGTGCAATAAAACTTCCTGTTTTTGCTCACAGCCAAGGTTCATGACAATGAGCATCAAATGGTTCTTCAAATTGGTTCAATAATGGGAACCTCCATACAGCAAAAGTAGCAGATAACCACTCTAGAAGCAAAATGAAACATCTTGAGCAATAGGTTATAAATCCAAGGGAGCTCAGTCTGGCATATCGAATCAAAGAATGTCAATCAGTTTTGCTCATGGGGGTCTCAGAGAAGAAGATACAGTACATCAGTTGATTGATGATGCGGAGATGGGACAGCAAGGCTCAGTTCCTATAAGCACTGGTTTGGACACGGCTGTTCCTCACTGTGAATTTCATAAGTAAATGTCCTTTAACTGTTATAAGCAATTTAGGAGTTATATAGAAACTATAGTAGTAGGAAATAATAGAAAAATTTTCCAAGAGACATGCAAATTTTGTATAAGGCATGTACCATACCATGATCTATGTTTGAGATTTTGGACATATCAAATATGTCACAATGTTGTTAGCTTACCTACATCTTTTATTATAATACAATTTCCCCAGTTACGATTTTTTTAAAAACGCACCAGAGTCAATGAGAATCAACAAGATTTTACTATCAATCAAAGCATATTACTCTCCTTTGAGTACAATTTCATGGAGATGTTCCCTCCATATTTTAGGATTGGTGGGCGAAATCCATCCCTGGTTGTGCAGATGCCTCCAACCCTTTGTTTTCATTATTGTTAAGATTTCTCTATTTCTTTGTAATTATTGATATTTGGAATGTTGGTAGTGTGCATTTGATTACAGGAACCTTCCATTTGATTCTGTGATCGATGCCCCTGCCAACAGAGGCATCAATCTCAAAAAATAAGAGTCAAAGTTATTTCAGGCAATATGAATATCTCACCTTCCATCACCATCATTCATTTAACCCTGCTCTGCATATTTTTGAAATACTCTACTCCTTCACAATAAGGCCCACCCTACCCCGATGCTCCTTGGCATTTTATTGCATTGGTTTCCTTCTTCTCTTCTCAGACTCCAACATCCAATCCACTGTACACCACTTCAAAAGCCCATGCTTTGATCAATTTGATGGGGGTAAAAGGCCATTGACCTTCACTGCCAGCTGACCCTTAGGACCTCAGTAAGAGACTCCCCCTTGGAATACGACAGCTTCAGGATTCCAACACCAACCTTGGGAAAGTACAGGAGGCAGACTTTGCAAAAGGATTTTCTCTGACCATTAGATTCAATGAGCTCACCAAGGAACTTGAGAGACTATAGACACAGGGTAGGGAAGCAGATTCCCATCTCTTGAGCCTTGAAGCAGGGCAGAAGGCTATCGTCAAAGAAGAAGACTTCAAAAAAATCCTATGTGTCCGCTCCAATGCACCAACAAACAAAAGTACTCCAGTCCACAGTAATAGTAAGTCATCAGTGAAACAGGGACACCAAACAAGATGAAGACAGAAAAGACACAATGAAGCAAATAAGTGAAAACAACAGCCTCCCCAACCCTGAGCAGTATGCAGTCTATATACTACAAACTTCAGCTCCCAAACAACCTCAACTATAGTAAAAATATAGTGAAATCTTTGCAGTTTCTCATGTTACAGTTAGGTGATCTAATTTTGCAAATTTTGATTGAGCAGCCCAGGAATTGCCACTATGGTAGGTTTTATTCTAGTTTGTGCTATGGCATTCTGCTTTGGTAATCCAACAGAATCAGATAAGCTTAGTATTCACAGAAAGCAGAATAGAGTATCTGAATTCAGTGAAGAACCAGAAACCAAACCAAAGTCCTTGAACAGAGCAGCTCCATTTGCCCAACGATTATGGCTAAGGCTATGGTGAGATAAGATAAAGATAATGTTATTATCTCTGTAAATCCATAGGATTCCATTTCTGTTGCTGTTCAAAATAAATGAATGAATATAAGAGCAACATGCATTGCTCTACCAAATTTACAAATACAAGAATGTAAGACTTCAACAGCATCTTAAAATCAAGCACAAAGGTGATGAAAAAGACTGTGGACTGAATACACAACTTGTACAGAGAAAGAGAAAAGAAAGACTCACATCTTGGTATTCTTTGGCCTCAGCTGTATCATCCATAAGTTTTTGAACATCATCCAAGTTGATCTCACTTTGGAGAGCCTTAATAGCATTGTTTCCTGTCTTTAAACTCTCAAAGACAGCCTTTTGCTTGCTTGCTATTTCTATGTCTGCCAGCTGCAACCATGTTCATATTGAACAGAGGTGTTTAGCTTTTCAACTAGATTTATAAAACACAATATTTCAACTCAGTGCATGCAGGCCTTCACTTTTCATATAGCAGGAAGGCAAGAAAAGCAGTGCTCTTTTCTTGAACAAGCATGCAGATGACCACCATAAAGTAGTTCAATGCTTGGAAGGAACAACTGCTTCTTCCAAGAAAGACGAAATTCATAAGACAGCATACATATTTCTATGTTCCACTAAATGGATTTTCTACATTCCAATATAAAGCAACTAATTGGGTAAGTAATCTACCAAGTAGTTCAACGGTGCAAACACCTAACAGCAAATTTCACTCTGATAAGTTTATCTGCATATGCAAACCTGTTGCTCAACATTAATAAGCCATGCATCAACTTTCTTTACGAGATCTTCCTGCATCTTTTTCTTCTTCAACGCAAGCAATGCCCTCTCTTTCTTTTTCTCTCTAAGCAAATCTCGAGCAACTTGCATTTCAGTTTCAATTACTTTCTCAAGCTGAAAAACATTTCAAGCCAGAAGTTAAATTACAACTATAATCCTTCTTTAATTCTGCAGATTATACTTTCATAAGTCTGAACCAAACGTTCTTACAGAACTTAGAGAGAAGTAAGCAGATGCCAATATGTTATGAACAAAGGTCCAAAAGTTGCAGATTTAAATTGAGGCAAATCCCGAAGGTTCTCCACATTTCTTATTTTTCCATAAATTTCAAGTATGTGACTGATACAAGCAAAAAAAATAGGAAGTAGGTATGTACAGCATAGTAAGGCAAGAAAAAACAGACAGGAAATAATCAGTGAGAGGCAATCACACCATAGGTAGAACAATCTGTACTTAGTACCTACATTGCTGTGTATGGTGATTATTTCTAAAACAAGTTCATATGTCAACAAATTTTAACCCAACACAATTATGTTGGATCTGTTTGGTGCATTAAGACATGAATGTTGTCAATATTCAACCAGTTTACAATTACAGAATAAATAGAAATTAAATTAAACTTAGCTTTGATTATAATAAGCTTTCATCTCTCATTGGTTAGCCTGGAAAAGGTTATGCTTTTCCTTTTGGTTCAATATCTATAATTCTGATGCAAGCAGAATAGGTAGCAGACCAGATTCCAGAGTATCAAACAATAAGCAAGCTGCCAAGCAAGCAGGTCATGGCTTCCACTGTCCAACAAGGAGACTGTCGTAGGTCAAGGAATGAGACAAGATCAATCATTAGCTAGTAGAATGAGGCCATCACAGTGATAATTCATCAAAGCTATAACCAAACCTAGCAGTCCAAGCCAAACAGACTTTATTTCACATTGGGGTGTAGGACAGTCAGTGAATCGGCGCACTGCTAAGGCAATACTTGTGTAATGGTCACCAGTTCGAAAACCTGTGGGTGTCCTCCACATCCCCCTTTTGGAGAAACTTGGGAAAATGCATAACCCCAAAATGCCCTAGGATTTTCTGTCCAAGGACCCTTTAACACAAAACAAAAATAGGAGATAGAGCTTTAAGAAGTTTGTGACCCTGGTAATTAATTAAAAAAAATGACATTCTCCTTGATCTTTATTTATCTTACCTTTTGTATCCAGTTGGCATTCTCCTTTATCTTTCTTTATCTTACTTTTCCTATCCTTTTACTTAAACTTTTAACATTACCATTAATTGTTTCAGCGTGTTTGCGTGGTTCCAAACTAATCAGACTTCATATGAAGAAAATAGAATTTCATATACCATTCAGAATTCAGCAGACTTAACAGTTGTCGGGATTTTAGAGTTGGCAAGATTATAGTGTTTCCATTGGACTGCATAATGATGAATTTGCATGAGATGAACTGTTGTTGGATTTTATCATTGTTATTTTTATTTTTATAATTTTAGAGATGGGGACCTGACATCCCCCCGTGAATTTCCCCAAAATTTGGGGGTGCTCACACACATCCCCCATGTGCATCTCCTAACCCCCGCACTCCCCCATCCCTGAAACTCAGTGGAACATTACTATTTTATAGGGAAGAGTTAGGGTTTTAGAGACACAATGCCTTTTTGACTCTGCATTTTATGTTTTTCAATGTGTTTTTAACAAAACTGTTTTTCTTTTGAAGGATCCACCAGCTTGACATTTCTGGCAAGCCAAAACCAGATCTCAAGGAGATCCTCCAGTGCTTCCAAATGGAAATGTATCCCAATCAAATCTTGATCCCAGGTCCTCCATAAAAAGCAAAAAAGGCCACAATTAGGGAGTCAAGTACCAGTAAGTAGTATCATGAGGATTATGGAATTGTCTTTTAAAAATGATAAATGTATCCTCAGTGTACTTCTTACTGCTACTTGACTCCCTCTTCCAGTGATGGGCTAGCTTAATCAATTAAAACTCTCTCTCTCTTATATATATCCCAGTCAGCTAGCTTAATCAGTTAAAACTTACTGTTTCAAGGTAGAGCTCATCATTAGATCTCCTGCTCTAGTCCAGCTCACTCCCACTTGGCCAACGGCCAGAAGCCATCCTGCTTGCCCTCTAAGCAATCCCCTAGTTCTCAGCTTGTGGTCTTGTGAAGGGATACAGCGGGCCAGCACATATGAATAGGCAGCAAACAAAAATGAAGCTGGCAACACAAAATCCAGTGCAGTCAGAAGAGACAGACCATGGCCACACAAAAGCCCTGGCAGAGTGTAACGACCCATCCTTAAATACACATATTTTATGCTCCTGTCTAAAAATAATAATAATAATAATATATAATATATATATATATATATAATATATATAATAAAAAAATGATATTTATAAAATAGAACAAAATCAAGTATATAATATCAAATATTAATTAACCTAAAATTCTAAAAGTTTATATTAAAAAGAAACAAACATAAATGAAGTGATAAGGTACATACTCAATATTATAAAGTTATAAAAAGGGTGAAAGTTATAAGGTAAAATTCTAAAGTTATAAATCTGAACACTTCCTATAATCACCTGTACGGGAGGATGACTCACGGCTGGAGGAAGCTGTCACCGCAGGAGTAAGCGGTGGAGTCGCTGGTGTACAGGGCGGCCACCGCTTAGCCCAGGCTATAAAACCGCCGAGATGGGGCTGAGAACCGAGGGGAGAACACCGAGAGTGGAGGGCAGGAGAACACCAGGAGCAGAAAATCAAGAGTACAAACCAGAGGAATAAGATTGACCATTGGAAGAGCTTTAATCGGTCTGAGGTTCTAGGCACGGGGGCAGTGAGCTTCTGCGAGAAGCTTACTAGATTGAGCAGCCAGGCTCTGCTCAGTCTGGCTGGGAGGAGTTGGTTTCCCAGTAATTGGATCAGAGTAACCGCGGCGTCATCAACTACACCGGAGCAGGCAACAGTTCAGGTAGGTGTTCAAAATCCCTTACGGTTACTGTATTTCTGTTCTGGTTATTACCGTATTTCAGTTTGGTTACTGTATTTCTATTCTGGTTATTACCTTATTCAGATTATGGTCTTTACACAGAGGAAGCTCTCCCAACAAGCAAACTAGAGCAGTAATCAAAGGCTAGGGAAGCGGTTGCGAGGTACAACAGAGAGTTCCCAACTGCAATCGAGGAAGAGATAGAATGAGTTGAGAAATTACTCAAAGAGAAACAAGGAAATACCTCATCTGATGACATCAATGCAGAGATCATGGACTGGATACCAGACAAAGTCTTTCAAAATGATTGATTTATACCAGCGCAACAAAACTTTCATAGACCAGATAATTGAGGGACAGGGTGTACAGAAGTTGTTGAAGAATGTAACTAGTGTCGGTCATCATAGCTGTATTTGAATATATTTATCAAAAAACAAAAGAAGAAGAAAATTATTAAATAAATTTGACTTATTAAAGCATGGGTTTCATGCTTGGGTCAATTATTTTTAGGTCAAAGCCTCCATTGAAGGCTTCTAGGGTTTATGTCAAGTGTCATTGTCCATGTCATAATGTAAAGAAACCTTCTTGGGAATTATCTGTCAAGAAAGAAAATTATTTTAAGGTAAAATAGGTCAATTAGGCCTCCCCCACCAAGTTGGCCTCAAGGAAGGACAAGTCGGCCTCAAGGGAAGAATTCGATCACCTAGAAGGAGTCAAGGACTATATATAAGCAGCAACTCAACTCATTTGGGGGAGAACTCACACAAGTTCGAATTGCAGTAGCTGGAAGCAGTAAAAGTGTGAAATTCAAGAAAGAAGAAGGAAAGGGCTAGCAAAGGAGAAGGAGGTCGTTATTTTGCTAAGTCAGTCAAAATTCTCCCTCTCTTGTCTCACACGTGTGAAGGAACTAAAGCTGTTGGAGGGCCGAAATTGCAATTTTGAAGCTAGGCCAAAATTTTGATGTAGTAGGGTCGAAAATCTGTCCTTGATGCAGTATTGAAGCAAGGTTGTTGCAGTATCGTTGTAGTTGATCTTTGAAGGTTGGAAGAACAGTTTAAGCGCTGACTTGGTGGAGTAGAAAGGTCTGTTTGTCTAGGGTCTTGGTCTATCTAATTTGAATTTCTGAAGGAAGAGTTATTGACTAAGTTTTCCCCTATATAGGGGTTTTTCCCTAGTTGTGCGCCTACATCTGGTGTCCTTGATCTTCGTGTTTTGGTTTTGATAATTGCTTAATGAACTAAGATAAAAAAAAGAAGAACATAAGAAAGATAATAATTATTTAAGGAAATCACAAGTAATTATCAACAAGAGAAAATATTAGAGACCTTTCCGATTTTCCAACATGGTATTAGAGCTAAGGTGAAGAAGAAAGAAAAATGCAACCTGAAGATCTATTGGAGAAAAGGAGATTAAAGTAAGGTTATTAAAAGGAATCGTATAAGGAGATAAGCCTACTATCTACAGCAACTATGTCAACAAATTAGAAGGAGCCTCCAATTATAGACCCTGTAAAAAGAGAATAGATCTCATCCTCAAAAGAACGAAGTTTTGGATCTAGTTCTAGGAAAAGTCAAGAAGCCTACAGATGAAGCAGAGAAAACAAAGTTCAAAGAAACCGAAATATTGGCCATGAGCCTAATAGTGGATGGAGTAAAGGATAGACTTTCGGTTGAAAAGGAAGTCCATCAAGAATTAATGTTCTACAAGGTTTGTAAGGAGCAACTCGATGGATGTCTTAGACTATAAGTTGTGTTCTCTTCTTAGGTATGTTCATTCTCTTTTAAATTTGCTTTACATTACTAACATTGTTATGTCTAGGGTTTTGAACCACAAAGATTCTTGTTAGGGTGATTAATCATTATAAATTGAATCTACCCTCATTATATTATCATTCTTGTGGAACCCTAATAGGTTCAATGTAAAACCATAACCTAAGAGTATATCAATATTTATGAAACCCTAGTCTACTAAGGGTTACTGATGAAGTCCAGAAATCTTATTCTTTTTATGTTTAGGGTTTTAGTATTGTTATGATAAAAATCCCTAGTCCTCTAGGGTTTGCTATTAAAGTCTATATTATGTATTGAAACCCTAGATCTTTATGGTTTGGTAATTTAGGGTTTATAGGCTTAAACCCTTGTGATAGTTGCAGTAAGATCTTAGGAATGAATCCCTAGGTATATGTTCATCTGCCTAATCGAAACCCTAGCCTGGTCAAAATTGTTGTATATCTAACTTTAATGTATTGATGTTTGTGTCTCGGGTTTACCTAGTAGATATTATTGTGATGTGTTGGTGCATGATTATGAAATCCTAGTTATGTATATGTGAATATGCTTATTGATACTCATGTTTCAGTTTGTGAATTCTAGGGTTTGTAACAAAACCCTAATAGAAATTGATATTCTAGGAATTGATGATATTATTGATATGTTTTAGTTTTTATGATAAAATATAGGGTTTGCAACAAACCCTAGTAGAATCTAACATGCATTTCTAGAAGATATATTGTTGAAACCTTAAATGTATGGTAGGATTGTTATTAACTACTAATATCTAAGGCTTTTCATCTCATGGAATCCAGGGTTTGCATTAAATCATGCTAGAATCTGACATTTTGAAAAATGGTGAAACCCTAGATGTATAGTGTTATGATTGGATTGATATCTTGATTGAGTTGCTTTAAGTCATGAAGATGGAACGTAAAAAGAAGTGTCTCTTGCCGATTATGAACCTAACTAGGTTTAGGTGTTTGACATCTAAAGTCTAAATGCTTCCATTATAGTAACATAATTTTGTTATAGTTAACTTCATGCTTTTGTATATTTGTATTTGGTTGTACTTGCTATTAAAGTTTTGCAGGTACATAATCTTCAAGATAATAAAGATGTTCGTATAAGCATGATGAAGGAAGCATATGAATGATGATGATCAAGGAATGTTCAATGAAGCCATGAAAGGTCCTCCAATGTTATAAAAGAAGGAAGTGGTTGATTTCCTTAAGTTAAGGAGGAGCCTGGATAGAAGAAAGAGTACATCTCCCTAGTTGAGAGGGAGGGTATTATCTAGTCATGATGGATACCTTGAAGAAGGAATTGGAGAATGAAGGAAATTACTACTATGTATTGAGGATGTGTTAATGTTGCTGAATAAATGAAAGAATAAAAGCTTCTGACTAGTTGCATATGAATAGCTTGATATAAGTGGCATTAGGATGATTGAGGACCCCGAAGGTTTGTTTTTACTTGTATATGTATATTTAATAATTTATTGTTGATTAGGGTTTGTGTTTGTACAAATAAATCTCTCCATAAGAAGGATGGACACTTTGGAAGCATGCTTGGGCAAATGGATATATCTAGTTTATTAGGGAGAGATGAAGCATCTAATGGCAGATGCTTGGGAGGACATCTAGCCATCCTGTGTGTGTTTGATGTCTAGATCCTAAAGAGGGAGGGTGGCGTTGATCTTGGAGCTCTGACCTTGGATACGCACCTAGATCTTTGGGTTGATGGTTAGTAAGTAAGCCTGATGGCACCTAGACTGACTGAAAGCTTTAGTCCATCTTAGTCCCACCCGGATAGATTACCCTGGTCAGGAATCTAGTCTGCACCACTAAGTGTGTTGAAATCTTCGTAGTTCATTTTGAGATCTTCCATGTACCTCTATAGATATAGATAATTATGAATACCTCCCTACTTAAGAGGGAGTGTTGAAGAATGTAACTAGTGTCGGTCTTCATAATTGTATTTGAATATATTTATCAAAAGAAAGAAAAAAAAATTACTATTAAATTAATTGACTTATTAAAGCATGGGATTTCATGCTTTCATCAATTGTTTTTAGGTCAAAGCCTCCATTGAAGGCTTCTAGGGTTTATGTCAAGTGTCCTTGTCCATATCATAATGTAAAGAACCCTTCTTGGGAATTATATGTCAAGAAAGAAAATTATTTTAATGTAAAATAGGTCAATTAGGCTTCCTCCACCAAGACGGCCTCAACGAAGTACAAGTTGGCCTCAAGGAAAGGATTCGATCACCTAGGACTTATATATAAGCAGCAACTCGACTCTTTTGGGGGAGAACTCACACAAGTTTGAATTGTAGTAACTGGAAGCAATAAGAGTGCGAAATTCAAGAAGGAAGAAGGAAAGGGCTAGCAAAGGAGAAAGAGGTCGTTATTTTGCTAAGGAAGTCGAAATTCTCCCTCTCTTGTCTCACACGTGCGAAGGAATTGAAGTTGTTGGAGGGTCGAAATTGCAGACTTTAAGCTGGGCTGAAATTCTGATGCAATAGCGACGAAAATTTTCCCTTAATGCAATATTGAAGCAGGGTTGTTGCAGTGTCGTAGTTGATCTTTGAAGGTTGGAAAAACAGTTTAAGGGTTGACTTGGTGGAGGAGGAAGGTTTGTTGGTCTAGGGTCTTGGTCTATCTAATTTGAATTACTAAAGGAAGAGTTCTTCACTCGGTTTTCCCCTATCTAAGGGTTTTTCCTTCGCTTTGCCCCTACATCTGGTGTCCTTGATCTTCGTGTTTTGGTTTTGGTAATTGCTTGATGAACTAAGATAAAAAGAAGAACATAAGAAAGATGATAATAATTTAAGGAAATCACAAGTAATTATCAAAAATACAAAATATTTTTGCCTTTCCGATTTTCCAACAGAAGCAAGCCATCTTGGACAAACTGGACTTCTTAGACCACTAGTATGAAGCACTAGTCAAGGAAATTTGGGGCATAGAAGCTATGGAACAGGACCAAAACCAGGGTGTCCAGACAACGGCCACAAAGGCCCAAGAAGACACCAATCCAGTCTACATCTAGGTGGACCCAGCCTCAGAGGCTAAGGAGGTTCCTCCCTAACTTGTCTGAGTTATTTTTTTAATGTTAATTTTCCATTGACATGTTCTTTGCTTGAAATAGTTACTTTAAAATTCCATCTAAGCTCATTCATTAGACCACTTGATTCCTTTTGAAATCACATGAGACATAATAACATTAACAGTAACTAATGAAAGAACATAATTGATAGACGTAGAAGACAAGCCAAGACAAGAGAACACAAAGATATGGCTCAAGACAAGGAAAAACTCCATGATGGGTAAAACCCTTGATCAATTATTCTTATTATCAATATCAAATGTTCAGAGAGAGAATACAATGATACTTGCCAAACGAAAATCCAACATCATTGTCCTTAGATAAGAGGATGGCTCAATCCATACTGCAATTGTAATACTTTGTCAACATCAATCATTCAATGGCAATATTTGGTTAGGGTTGACTAACTGCTTCAACTGTTATAAAAACCTCCAGATCTCCTTTAAGATAACAGCTCCTCTTCTATTAAATCTGTCATACCCTTGAGTTGATTTGGGCTAGATCCAGCCCTTCAAGATTTCCCAAGACACGCCTGCAGTCCAATGAAGAGTCTGCGGACAACCCTAGGTAATTTACCATTCTGTTGACCCATAATCAAAGCCTTTAAGGCCTACAATCAAACTGAATCTCCCTCATAATTTTGTGGCCCACCTGTGGAAGAGAAACCCTAGATATAATATCCCAAAAACATGTCCCAACCAATGCGGTTGCCTACCTGAGGGATCTCGGCCTGCAAAAGGGAATGAACTTGGCCCAGAACAGTGCTTAGATTAGCCCAAACTACCCCTAACTACCTAGGACTCTTGCTAGAGGAACACGGCTTATCAAACAACCCATTAAAGATAATGTCCAAGCCTTTCTTCCTTCGTTGAGGGTCTTCTACGACTATTTCGAAGAGAAGAATCATTAGATAGATGTGTGAAATGAGGATGTAAGCACCTCTATATATACTAGTCATTGTGATTGAACGGACGTGACTACTGGGCTTGATGAGCTGACTTATAGGAGACGCCGACCTTGATAATTTATATGAGAGAGAACATAAATTCAAAAATCCATTTCTCCTTATCCAAATTTGATGATCTTTAGGTCGATTTTGGTCCCTTGAAAAGAGGAATTCAATGCTGCAATTATCTTCCTCAAAGTTGTCCAAAGTGGAATTTGGCCCTAGTTGCCAATTTTAACACTCCCTCTCAACTAGGGAAAATTCCACCTGCCAAACCATTAGCCATTGTCATCGATCATCATGTCATTCTGTCGCCATGAACCATCTCTGAATCTCGACTCAACTCTGCTAAACATTGATAGAGATAATGAAGAAGAATCGATCGAGAGTGACTCACCACTCTCCACTGACAGAAGTTAGATAGTCCACATAACCAGGTGAAGAACCGAAATCAGACTTGATCTCAAGTGATCAAGTTTGTTGAACATCAACATCCAAGACATAGGGAGTACGACAGTACACGATGCGTCCATCGGTAGTGTTATGGTCCCTATCCACTTTTCCCAACTCATTGGCTAGATGAGAGGTACTTCCCATGTGTCTCGGACCACATGGGTAGGATGATGCAGAAACACTAGTAGGGAAAGAATATATCACATCATGCTCACAACCACATGTAGGGAAAGAAGAAACCACATCCTACATACATATGTCACAACCATACGAAAGGAGAGGATAAATCACATCCTACACACAAGCAAACCACCGAGTAGGGAAAGGATGAATCACGTCCTACATGCATGCGAACCAACAATCATAGGAAGGATCCTACACGTGGGGAAAGGATGAACTACGTCCCACCGACATGTCCACATGTGACAACCAACAGATGCCTATATGCATCTCTCAAACCACTCATCCTACTCATGTGCCACTCATCCTATGCATATCTCATCAATCATAGGGGAAGGTAAACCACTCACCCTACACACATGTCAACCGTAATGGGGTATCACAGGGTAAGGTGAACCACTCACCCTGTACATAGTGCACCTATAGGGGAAGGTTGACCACTCACCCTATGGTCACTCATAACACCAAGAAGTACCCCAGACCCCCAGGAGCTCCCAAAGCTCAATGTTCAACTAGGACCCTCTTAATAAAAGTTTATACATGTCTATCAACCTCTTTCTGAAGGAAAACTTGACCTTAAAATTCAGTTTCTTCTTATGTAGGATAGACATCGTAAGTAATTCATCATAGCTCCCTCTGAGTATTGGGAAAGTAACTTCGCCCAAAGCATAACCATCGAGTTATCTCTAATATGCAACCTCTATTAAAGTCATCATACTCAGCTGACATGACTTGCTTTCATTGAAAATCATCAGACAGGCAAAGTCATCAAGGATTTTATAGCTCCCCTTAAAGTCTTGTTTTAGATGGTTATTTATACTTCAGTCAAGGGTTTGTCATATGAGAGAAACCAGCTTCTAGAAGGCTTCAGGTCCAAGAAAAATTTTGAAGCCTTTCTTCACCTAGGAAGAAGAGATCTTCTTATGGGATTACAATTGCAAGATGACAACCATCAACGTATCAATTTACCCAATGTATCTATACTTAAGGAAACCAAGATGCCAGAATCAGGGTCTTTTGTTCATCGTGCTCAAGAGGTCATGCACCTTCTTGAAGCCACCTATGCTGATAGGGATCAATACAAAGAACTGTTTCAAAGTGCCATCCACTTCTTCTCCTAGCTGATCTTTAAGTATGAAAGCTTCAAGTGAGTTGTGCCCCTTTTTATAAAGGTGTTGATAGATTCCGATAGCTTCTTCATAGTAGATGATCCCCCTTTTTTTTATTAAAATAGTCTATCCAAAGTTTACATCTATCTTGTTCACAACTTCATTTGTGAACAATACTGTAACACTGTCATCAACATATTATCATGGCTAATGGACTTGTCACAATATCATACATGATGCTAGACTGAAAAAGGAACATAGATGACGTTGAGTTGCATTTGCTAAGATATCATACATAGGGCAATGCCATACGTAGAACGACTAATGTTGCATAGGACTAAAAATCTTTACAGGGCTCTATCCTTGATAGTTGAAGGACATTATTCTTTCAGGAAGACCATTTGTTAAATTATGGTATGTTCTATACTTAGAGCAATTTACTTCAAATCTTCTTATTAGCCATTGTTTAGCAATCACATAAACATAAAGTAAAGTGCAGATAGAACATTACAAGATCGACAGAAAACAAGCCAAGACAAGAGACACCAGATGTGGCGGCTAGCTAGGGACAAACCCCAATCCGGAGAAACCCTTTGATCAATTTTTCTTTAATCTTCAATAGTTCAACAAAAAGAGAAATAGTACAATATATCAGATCTGTAATTTTTATTACAGCGGTGAAAGATGCCCTAACCAAAACTTGCAAAGTGGATCACATGATTCACAAATAATCTAAGATCAACCTTAGCCAACCCAGCCTTCAACGAAGATGAAGGACAGCCCAAAACAGCTTAAGAAACATGGTCAAATCTGGTCAATGTTCAGGCAACCCTGGGGTCGGCCCTAACCAGATTTATGTTGGTCACTTCGTGGTTATTTCAGCCCTCCAAACAGCTGATCTGGATTGCGGCTTGCTCGAGGGAGACTCCCCACACAAGGCCGTAGTCAAAGGAGGTTTCACGCCGGTCAACGCTGCCCTAACCACACCCTAAACAGACCTGCATCCCTTCTTGTTGATGCGTCCTCCTCTTACGGCTACGTCCTCCTTCTTTCCCTGGTTGCTCCTTTGTTAGAAAGGAGAGTGAGAGAGAAGAAGAGATGATGAGATGAGATGAGATAATGACTCAACCTCTCCTCTATTTATGTGCAACACTGGTCATGTGTGCCACACACTTAACTACTGGCCAACCTTGACAATTGTCAAGTAATTAGAAATAAATTCATATCTCCATAAATACTCGTCAAAATTGGATGATCTTTGGATCAATCCTACACCTCTCAATAAGAGGAATCTAGGAAAAATATCAATTGCCATAAATAAGGTGACCCACATGGAGTTTGGCCCTAGTGGCCAATTTTAACACTCCCTCTCAACTAGGGAGAACTCCATCTGTTGATCTGTCAGACCGTTCGTACTATCTCTGCCATCAAATGCACCACCCTGCACTGCTCAGCCCAGCTCTGCTTTGCTCTGCTCTGCTAAACTATGAAGAACAAGAAATGACCGAGGATGTATCATACCATCCTCCACTGACCTGAAATCAGTCTCAAAGTGTGTCATACCACTCTCATTGATCCCAGATCAATGGAGGTCATCCTAGCATAGGGAGTACAGTAGATACAACGATGTGTCCATCGATAGTACTACTAATGCTCCCTAACCCCATTTCCCTACTCATTGATCAGATGAGAGGTACTTCCCATGAGTCCCAGACTGCATGGGTAGGATGCCTCGACAGAAGAACTAATCATCCTGTCCCACAAGAGCACTATTCATCCTATCCCAGAGGATAACTAATCATCTTGTCCCAAAGTCGCCCCGGGGTATCATAGGGGAAGGTTGAACCTTTCACCCTATACATAGCACACCACCAAGGGAGGGTGAGTCGCCCTGTGGTCTTATGTCGCTCCAAGAAGTACCCCGCACCCCCTTGGAGCTCCCAGAGCTCAATGTATGCATCATACACGACCCCCATAAGAGGATCTGTGAACGATACCAAGTCGTTCTCGGAAAGTCAAGAATCTGACATTTCCTAGGGGCTTCATCAAAATGTCAGCGACCTGCTCATCTCTACCGATATGTTGGATCTTTAGTGCTCCCTGCTGCACCATATCCCGGATATAGTGGTACCTGATATCAATATGCTTGGAGCGATCATGAAATAATGGATTCTGTGATAAACGAATCCCGCTCTGGTTGTCACACAGGATCACAGTAGTATCCAATGTAAATCCAAACAACTCACTGAAGAGCTTCCGCAACCAGACCGCCTCACAAGAGGCCATACTAGCAGCAATGTACTCTACCTCGGCGGTGCTCAAAGCCACCGACTTCTGCTTCCTGCTCATCCAGGATATCGAGGCAGATCCCAAAGAGAAACAACACCCATAAGTGCTCTTTCAGTCCACCACACTGCCTGCCCAATCAACGTCGGTATATCCATGTAGTCTCACATCTCCGGCAATGTATCTCAACCCATGAGTGATTGTGCCTCGAAGATATCTAAACAAATTATTGGCACCAATACAATGTGTGTAGTGAGGCTCAACCATATGTTGACTCAATGTGTTGACTGCAAAACATATATCTGGAGGAGAGTTCACCAAGAACATCAATGCTCTGATGAGTTGACGATACTCGGTAGCATTTTGTAAAACAGGTCCGGCAACACTACCGCTTAACTTCTTGAAGTCAAGCTCCATCGGGGTAGTCACAAGCTTGCAGTCCACCATACCGAATCTCTCCAATATCTTCCCCACATATTTTCCTTGAGATAGGAAAATCTCCCCTGGTTTCTGCCAGACTTCTGGTCCTTGGAAATAGTGCATAAGTCCTAGGTCCTTCATCTCAAACTCAAAAGCCAACTCCCTCTTACATTTGTGAATGAGAGGGTCTGCACCTGTCAGAAAGACGTCGTCAACGTACAACACCAGTATGAGAGGTTTGTCATCTTCAACCTTGAAGTAAAGGTTAGGGTCGGCTTCACTCCTAGTGAATCCCAGCTTCATCAAGTAGCTATCAATCCTCTCATACCACGCTCGGGGTGCTTGCATCAGCCCATAGAGGGCTTTCTTCAACCTGCACACGTGAGATTCCTGGTCATGAATCTCAAATCATTCGAGTTGTTCCACACAGACTTCCTCTTTGATCGAACCATGCAAGAAAGTAGTCTTGACATCCATCTGATGTAGGTTCCATTCTTGCGAAGCAGCAAGGGCTATGATCGAGTGGATGGTGGTGTATCGGGCAACAGGTGTAAATATCTCGTCATAGTCTATGTCTTCCTTCTAAGAGAAGCCACGAGTGAAAAAACGAGCCTTATACTTTTCAGTGCTTCCATCAACTCCATGCTTTATCTTGTAAAGCCATTTCGAAGTGACAAATTCTTTGTCCTGAGGTCTTGGGACCACATCCCAGACATCGGTTTTGATGATGGATTCATATTCCTCAGTCATAACATCCTTCCATACTTGATGCTTGATAGCTTCTGCAAATGATGAAGGCTCATTTTGGATGATCGTGTTCATGATGGTCAAGTATCCCTGATACCTGGCCAGCTTCTTACTTTCTCGGAAAGTCCTTATGGGTGCAATGTGTCCTTCGGCATCATCAAGTGTCCCCCTAAGCCATGAAGGTCTTTTCCTAGAAGAGGAAGGCTCTTGCGAAGGGGTGGATCAAAAGGATCCATAGGTTCTTTCACATTGGACATTGTCTCATCTTCCTTTTCGTCCGGTTTCCTAGTGTCGGCTTCTTTAGATTCTCTTAGAGTAGGAAGATTGTCAACTTTGCTAAGAGCCATATCTTCGTCAAAAGTGATATCATGGCTAATCTCAACTTCCCTTTGACCAGCCACATAGATTCTATAGCCCTTAGTGTTTTCGCTATAGCCCACAAAGATTCCTTTTTTTCCAGATGCACCCAATTTATTCCTTTTTCTCTTTCGGCACATGAAAATATACAGGACTTCCAAAAATTCTAAAATGAGATACGTCAAGTTTCTTACCAATGAACATTTCTTCAGGAGTCTTGGAACCCAATGCTTGATGAGGGCATCGGTTTTGCACATATACGGCGGTATTTGCAGCTTTGGCCCATAGAAACTTCGAAAGTCTTTGATCATGGAGCATAGCACGGACAGCTTCCACAATCGTACGATTCTTCCTTTCTGCCACACCATTTTGCTCAGGAGTATATGGTGTTGTAGTCTCCCTCTTAATGCCAGCCTCTTTGCAAAAGTCATGGAACTCATTGGATTCATACTCAGTCCCATTGTCAGTCCTTAAGATCTTGATCTTCTTTTCAGTTTCATTCTCGATCAAGGCTTTGAAGTGACGAAACCAGGAGAACACTTCGTCCTTTTTCAAGAAGTATATCCAAGTCTTGTGAGAATAATCATTTGTAAAAGTCAGGTAATATAAATATCCTCCCAAGGAGTTCACAAGCATCATACCATATATGTTAAAATTGGCAACTAGGGCCAAACTCCATGTGGGTCATCTTATTAATGGAAGTTGATATTTTTCTTCGATCACTCTCATCGAGAGGTGTAGGATTGATCTAAAGATCATCTAATTCCTATAAGTATTCATGGAGATATGAATTTATTTGTGTTATGGGACAATTCGTCAAGGTCGGCCAACAACCAAATAAACCCCACTTGTGCTCAATGTTTTAGTATAAATAGAGATGGCCTTCAAGTCATTTCAACACACTTGGGATCTCTTCTTCTCTAGTTGTCTTTGGGTTTTAGTAGGAGGAGAGATCCTAAGGGATAACGCTACCCTAATCCAGAGGGCAAAAGCTGAAACTGCCAGGGAAAAGCCAAAATTGTCGGAACTGCCAGAAGTACCGGGAACTGCCGAAACTGCGGAAAAGTCGAAACTGCCAAGAACTGCTGGAACTTCCGGGAAAAGCCAAAATTTCCGGGAATAACTGGAACTGTTGGGAACTGCCGGAACAACAGGGAAAGCTAATGTAGAGGGCAGAAGCCAAAACTGCCAAGAACTGTCAGGAAAAGCAGGAACTGCTGAGAATAGCCAGAATTGTCGGAACTACCGGGAACAGCCGGAATTGCCGGGAAAAACAAGAATAGGCGGGAAAGCTGACGCAGAGAGTAGAAGCCGAAACTGTCGGGAACAACCGAAATTGTCGGAACTGTTGGAATTGTCGAGAACTACTGGAACTATCGGAACTGTCGGGAACTACTGGAATAGCCAGAGCATCTATCTCCAAAGGAAAGCAGCATGCAAGGGACAACTAACTAACATTGGGACAGTTGTATGGTACTTAGCATAAAATACACCAAGTATGCAATGTTACAGCTAGCATGCAAGGGACAACTAGCATGCAACAGCAAGCATGCTAAGGACAACAAGCAAGCAAGATGCAGCCAACACATAAGTCAATATGGCAACATGGTGTAGCAATGGCACACAATGCAATATAGTGATGGTTAGAGTTATGATTAATGAAGTGTGATGAGATGCAACATAGTGATGATGGGTGCAGCATGGTGCAACGCGGTGAGGAGCAGCATGATGACGAAATGCAGCACAACGATAAGTGAAGGAGTCACCTTGGAGAATCAGTTGAAGCAGCATGTCTTCCACTGATCTCATGTATCATCTTCTTAGAGATGATCTATGCTCTTATCTAGATAAGTCAAAGATTTGACTCTGTTGTAAACGTACTATCTCTCTCTCTACTGAACTATTGAAGAACATATAAGAAGAATTGATCAAGGGTTTCCCCACATTGGGGTTTGTCCCTGGCTAGCACCACATCTTGTGTCCTCTTGTCTTGTCTTGTCTTCTACGATTTATGTTTATGTTCTATCTGCAATTTACTTTAATGCTGATGTGATTGCTAATCTGGAAAAGATATTGAGCTAACTGTGAAAATTGAAATGAATTGCTCTAAGCATAGAACATACCTAAAATTTAACAATATATGTCTGAGTAAACCAACTGCAATATATCGGAGGTCTTGCTTTGGTTTGAGGGGAATGGTCCCCTTTTGAACTTTCCTTCGGCAAATCCTAGACATACACCTTCTTGCTCTAATTTGAACTCGGGCATCTCAGTCACTATTTTTCTCACATAGGGTAGAGCTTTATAATGAAGGTGAGCAAACCTTTGATGCCATAGTTCAGAGTGAAGAGATGTGTCACAAGACATGACACCCAACGGACTTCCTTCGACCTGATATAATGAATCAACACGAAACCCAAGAGTGAAAGCATCTGTAAAGTTAATTTTTCCATACACGTACCTTGCCATCGATGAAGGCCACCTCGTAGCCTTTGTCTTCCATTGCCGAAATGGATACCAGGTTCTTTTTGAGATCAGATACATATAGGACTTCTTATAAATGAATTGTATTTCCCTAATTCAATTGAAGTAACATTCCCTACGCCTTTTACGTGATATTTTGAGTTGTCCCCAAGAACAATTTCGAGGTTAGTCTCTTCTCTATCAGATTAGAGAGAGCTTCTTTGTAACCAATGAAGTGCCTTGAGGCACCACTATCAATAAGCCAATTTCCCAACGAGTCCCGGGGAGCAGTAGTAGAGAGGGCCGCTGGTAGATAATATTCATCTTGCTTATTATTAACAACGTTAGATTCATACCTGGAGTTTCTTGCCTTCTTCAAGGGTTGACCTCTTCCTTGATTTTCCGCATTCCTTTTTCCTTTGCCATTGAACCTGCCATTCCTTTGATTGCCTTGAAAATGATTTTGATCATCGTCACGATGTGAGTCCCTTTTATCAGGGCACTCCCTCACATAGTGGCCAATTTTGTTGCAACTGTAACATCATCCTTTTCTTCCACCCTTCGGTCCAGCCTTTCCTTTGGATTTAACCCCGGAATAGTTTTTTCTTTTAGCATGAGAAGGAAAGGCAGAGGAATTGCCTCTAAGTGCGGGCATTTCTTGCTCTTCCATCCTTGTTTCTTCTTGAATGCATCTTGCCATTAATTCCTCAAATTCAGGAATTACATTATTGTTGAGAAGAGTAGTCCTGAATATATACCAGTAGCCCTCTGAGGGTTGTGACAGTCATTTCCCTGTCAGGAACTACTTCCCCAATAGATAGGAGATCATTCTTGATCTCGGTGATCCTAAAGAAATATGTTTGCATACTCTCATCTTTGCCCTTCTTAATTGCCTTCAGCTTATTTCTAAGGAACAAAACTTGATTTGCATCATTAACTTTAAATAATCTCACCAGTCTATCGCATATTTCCTTGGAGGTGGTCAGCTCGGAAACATAGGCCACTAGGCGCTTGTCGATAGAGTCACAGATGATCTTCCTTGCTTTGACTTCTCCCTTGGTCCACTTGCTTCTAATGGCAGCGGATGCATTTGATGGAGGCACAACAATTATGCCTCCCACATGGTCCAACACTTCCTGCTCTTCCAATGTCAGATCAAGAGACATCTTCCATCCGTGATAGTCAGACTTCTCACGGAGCTTGTCTTTAGCGGGGAAGTGTGCTGAGGACCCCATGACGTTTTTTAAATTGCTTCAACAACCTTCGGTGATTGCTCTTGCTCTTGCTCTTGCTTGGGCTTTGTCTTCACCTTAGCTTTGATACCATGTTAAATTATGGTATGTTCTATGCTTAGAGCAGTTTACTTCAAATCTTCTTATTAGCCACTGTTTAGCAATCACATAAACATAAAGTAAAGTGCAGATAGAACATTAAAAAGTCGACAGAAAACAAGCCAAGACAAGAGACGCCAGATGTGGCGGCTAGCCAGGGACAAACCCCAATGCGGAGAACCCTTTGATCAATTCTTCTTTAATCTTCAATAGTTCAGCGGAAAGAGAAATAGTACAATATATCAGATCTGTAATTTTTATGACAGCAATAAAAAATGCCCTAACCAGCACTTGCAAAGTGGATCAAATGATTCACAAATAATCTAGGATCAACCTTCGTCAACCCAGCCTTCAACGGAGACGAAGGACAGCCCGAAACAGCTCAAGAAATATGGTCAAATCTGGTCAACTTTCAGTCAACCCTGCGGTCAGCCCTAACCAGATTTATGCTGGTCACTTCGTGGTTAGTTCAGCCCTCCAAACAGCTGATCTGAATTGCGGCTTGCTTGAGGGAGACCCCCCACACAAAGCTGCAGTCAAAGGTGGCTTCACACTGGTCAACGCTGCCCTGGCTGTACCCTAAACAGACCTGCATCCCTTCCTGTTGCTGTGGCCTCCTCTTATGGCTGTGTCCTTCTTCTTTCCCTAGCTGCTCCTTTGTTAGAAAGGAGAATGAGAGAAAAGAGATAATGAGATGAGATAAGATAATGACTCAACCTCTCCTCTATTTATATGCAATGCTGGGCATGTGTGCCACACACTTAACTGCTGGCCGCCCTTGACAATTTGTCAAGTAATTAGAAATAAATTCATATCTCCATAAATACTCGTCGGAATTGGATGACGTTTAGATCAATCCTACACCTCTCAATGAGAGGAATCCAAGAAAAATATCAGCTGCCATAAATAAGGTGACCCACATGGAGTTTGGCCCTCCTTGCCAATTTTAACACCATCCCTTCTTGAGAGTTACAGAATTGAAGCATTTCAACAGGAGGATTGATTCAGGAATCAGATGCTTTCACTTCTTGATCCCTGTAGCTGCTATAAGACAGAAAATCTCCATAAGATGGCTCATCTGATATTGGGCAGATTATGTCAATGGACAGAAACATATATCATCACCATTTGTCCCAGTAAAATGTACGGATGCAATAAACCTTTTTGAGCTACTGTCTGAGACTGAAGGACAAGGTGATGATATCTAACTAATGATCCATTGTACTAATTATGCCAGAAACAACCAGAGAACTGTACCTCTTTCATCATTTGAACGACAAGGATTTTGAAGAGGAACTGGAAGTTCAACAGAAGGATAGATAACTTGGATTATAATAACTTGCCAAAATACCATAACAGCCTCTGGACTGCAAGGATGTCATACACATACCAATACACTGTTTGTATGTATGATGCTGATATAAGTCTAAATCCAAACATGATGATATCCCTACTTCATGCAAAAGTCAAACCTCATGTGACCTGAAGTTCCAACGTAACTAGAAATGCCTGAGGATGACCTCCTTTGATGCTTGATCTGTCATGATGAAGATGATGTGACTCTTACATTGCTTCAGATCTTTTGATATTTTTCTGCTAACGAGTTTTGTCATGTCATTTATCAGAAGCAGATTTCAAAATAAGTACATTGCAGAAGACATGACTGCATTTCTTAATGACTCAACAAGCCAATCTGGCATATATATTTGATCTCTTTTGAAAGTCATAGATCACTGTAGATCGGCATAAAAGTTTGGTATGAAATGTCTCACATTGTTATTAATGCTTGTTTGCAGGCCTCTGAGTATGCCTTCAAATCAAACTCAGGAACGTACCAGACAGGAGTCTCAGTGAAGGCTGATATTGTCTTTAAAAGACGAGGTTCCAAGTCGAAAGCAAAGGGCAGCTTCTTGCTCGGCGATAAATTAATTACACAAACTGCAGAAAAGCCAAAAATAGAAGTATAGGCGAAATTATACTACCCCATCCTTCAACTGCAGGTATCTATCTATGGCCAACTTCTCATCATCAAGGATCTCTGTCTTCATCAGAGATTTCAGCCAAAATCCTTCCCTCCATCAATTTCCTTCGTTTGCTATTGGGCTTCTTCCAGTCGGGTCAACTTGCCCACGAATCTCTTCAGGGCCTTGAAATTGGAATTCCTTCCGTGCCCTTTCTGGAAACATTCGATGTCGAAAATACAACATATCTTGAGCAGGGGAATTTGGACTTAAATTGGGGAATAAGCAGGAGTAAAGGATTTGAAACGACATTTTCATAGTAGAGGTTTCAATACGATCCTGTGATTTCTCACAACATATTAATATTTATCTAATAACAATTCAAGATTGAAGTCGAAAACTCTAATGTGTTCACTTTTACACTAAAACTCATACAGTCTCTATTCCTCTGATCAAACTTGCAGGTATATATATGTATATATATAGCCTCATACCTGTGATACTTTGCCACAAGTTCTCGTCTTTTATGGCACTATACAAGACTGCAAAATATACCTTAAACAATGTGACTGTAATTTGATGACTGCTCTAGCAAGAGGTCTAATCTAAGTTGCATGAAACGCCGAAATGTTTCATAGTTTCCGATACGGGTACATTTAGAAACATCACCTCCCAAAAATGGAAACATCGGCCAAAACGTTGGCTGAATCACCATAAATGTTTATATATATATATAACGAAATTTATGAATAAGTGAATAACACATTATCTTGCAAGAAAAAAGGTAATAAGACCCATAGATGACAATTTACAAGGAAAACCAAGTCTATATTAACTCTCATAGATGATTACATAATGGTCGAGTTTCGGTCAAGTTTCAGCCAAGTTTCAGAGTTTCGGGTATGGGTACATCCCAAAATGTCGGGTTCGTAGAAGTTTCATGCAACATAGGGTCTAATGTACTTTTAATTAACTCAGTCTAGGATTTATGATAACATGACTGGAGTAGGAATCTCAGCTTCTTTAGTTGGAGGTTTTAAGCTTTGAGTCAAGCCTTCTGAAATATGCTTATGCCATGAACTTGAGGGAGTCTCAGCTCCTTTTGTAGCTTCACTAAGTGTCCCAACTAGGCCTATAAGTTCTTTTAATCAACCCAAACTCTTTAACAGAAGAGCTACTCCATATTTGCTATGTGAAACCATAAACTCGATCATCCACTGATGTATATGATGCTTCGGATCTCATAGGTGGTTCAGAATTCAGACCTCTTAAACGCTTGAAAATTTTCTTAAATGTTAACTTTGTCAATGCTCTGGAGTTTGGTCACCCATAAATGTGCACAAAATTCTGAGGTTCGGATTGAAGTTGCTCAGAGGATTTGATTCTCTTCAAGGGTAAGCACAGACCTCATCTATTGTGCCCGGAACAGCGCTCTCCATACCAGGATATTCGGTCATCTTTGGGCTCCACAACTAGCCCCTTGGTTTTCTAAAATAGGATTTTATATGATCTTCAAACTTCTTTACTGTTGATCCACAAAACTGCAGCCTAGTCACTGTTTGCAAAAGTCCCCAGAACCTATGTTACTTGGGAGCGGGAGCGGAAGCGGGGAGCGGGAGCGGAAGCGGGAGCAACCATTTTCAGAAGCTCCCGGTTTGGGAGCGAATCCGGGAGTGATTTTTTAAAAATATATATATTTTTTATATTTTTTAATTTTTGATACATATATG